>MJUU01035969.1:60333-79207 GCA_002080025.1 Modiolus philippinarum
GGATTTTTTGTAGGTCTTACCGTTTCTGAGCTACAAGGGGTCAAAGGGGCCAAAAATGCAATTTTTCTAAATATGTCAAATCTTTATTTTTCATCGGATTTCGATGGGATTTTTTTCTTTGGATTCTTCTTGATCTAAGCTTTCAATAGTATGTCAAAGGATTTTTTGTAGCTCTTACTGTTTCGGAGCTACAAGGGGTCAAAGGGGCCAAAATTGCAATTTTTCTAAATGAGTCACATCTTTATTTTTCATCCGATTTAGATGGATTTTTTCTTTGAATTTCTATGGATGTAAAGTTTTAGTTGATAGTACATATTTTGCATAGCTCTTACGGTTTTTTATCAGTAAGTAATCAAAAGGGTTTTTTCCCTATTTTGTTTCTAGCTAATAACTGTGTCTAGCTTCTTTTTGTGTCCATCTAATTATTGTGTCAAGCTCTTTACTGTGTCCACATTCACTTTAAACTACTTTTGTTGAAATTTCAGTGGTCGACATGCTGCGGCCGTATCATGCTGCGCTTGGCGTAGCCCTTTATTCCCTTTATACCCATATATTGAAATTTTTCGTCAAGGAATATTCAGCTTGTGTATGTAGTAATGATTTGATATTTAGTCTTAAGCTTTGGTATGATGCGTTGTACAGACCCTTTTCAGGTCCATCACTCATCTATTTCCTGTTTGCCAATAACTTTGATTTTTTCCAAAATAGCTATATATTGAAATTTTTCGTCAAGGATTTCTCAGCTTGTGCACGTAGTAATGATTTGATATTTAGTCTGAAGCTTTGGTATGATGAGTTGTACCATGTCTCCCCTTTTCAAGTCTGTCACTCATCTACTTCCTGTTTGCCAATAACTTTGATTTTTTTCCATTACAGCCATATATTGAAATTTTTCGTCAAGGATTTCTCAGCTTATGTACATGTATGTATTAATGATTTGATATTTGGTCTTAAGCTTTTGTATGATGAGTTGTACCCTGTCACTCCTTTTCAAGTCTGTCACTCATCTACTTCTTGTTTGCTGATAACTTCGATTTTTGCCATTATAGCCATATATTGAAATTTTTCGTCAAGGCTTTCTCAGCTTGTGTATGTAGTAATGATTTGATATTTGGTCTGAAGCTTTGGTTATGATGAGTTGTACCATGTCAAGGATTTCTCAGCTTGTGTATGTAGTAATGAGCAATGAGCGGAGGTATAATTAGACGCCATTCGGTGACAGCTCTTGTTACCCTGAAGCTTTGGGTAG
This sequence comes from Modiolus philippinarum, assembly GCA_002080025.1. Taxonomy (NCBI): domain Eukaryota; kingdom Metazoa; phylum Mollusca; class Bivalvia; order Mytilida; family Modiolidae; genus Modiolus; species Modiolus philippinarum. The sequence goes on from MJUU01035969.1 coordinate 61,583, forward strand.
TGCAAATACAGGAACAAGTAATTATGTAATTTATATTATAGAAAAAAATTGTTACCAATATGGGAAAAGGCTGTTAAATTCATTGAAGCAAATGAATCAAGGATTCGTGTAGAGTCACAGACAATACAAGGAGAGGAATTCCTAGTATGGAAATGGTTGCCAGTAAGTTACTTTTCTGTCACAATGTCCCTTCTATATGCTTCATAATGGGGTATACAAGTAGTTATAAATAATTTCAGATTCATCAAGATACATAAATGTCAACCTTCTCATATTCAGCTGGTTTCACCCAATAAACTGTTAAAAATTCATTGGGACCAACAAAAGTTGATTTGATCATTTAAAATTTAAACTATTGCAATGTGGAACCATGCTTGATAAAAGTGATGCTCAGGAGGTCTCCTTTAACAATTGTTTCCAAAATGTTTGTACCATATAAAAAGGGTTGCTAATGGAAACTGAGTATTACATGGAACCATAGTGGAAATGTATATATAGAATCCACAACTGCATGGAGTATCTCTACACTAGAGATACATGTAGTTAAATTTTCAAATTTTTAAAGGCGAGGCTTGCCGAGTGTTAAAATATTTGAAAATTTAACCATCAAGAGTGTAGAAATGTTGTTTCTCGCTGTAATGGATTTTATTTCTGTAATGATTTCAAGGATAATTTGGATAAAAACATGATCCACTTTTCTGATGATCCTAAACAAATGTGTTCCATGAGTGTGACGTCATCAGGCATGGTCTTCTTTATTCATGACGTCACAATGGTATACTCGGAAAACGGCCAACATTTGACATCAAAATTGTATTTCATCCAATCACTTGCTGAGAACAACATTCTCTTTAGAGAGGAGAAAAGTATTTCTCTAATTTCTAACAAATTTAACCAATGCCTGGCCGCTGTGATAAATATATTTCTCATCTCTAGTGAGAGAACAACTCGCGAGAAATTTCCCACCAAAATCTATTCGGAACATAATCCTTGGTGTTTTACATTATGTTATTAGAGAAACATTTACTACAACTTAAACACGTTAATTATTGAATTTCTCACATCTTGTTAAATAAACTTTGAAATCTTAAAAACTTGGCTAGCCTTGTTTTCAAACATTTGCAAAATTTATTTGATTCGATATGAGAAATTTCATAATCAACTTAGTTCTCTTTATACCCCCGCAAACAAATTTTGGGGGTTATATAGGAATCGCCCTGTCTGTCTGTCCGTCCGTCCCCGCAAACAAAGTTTGGGGGTATATAGGAATCACCCTGTCTGTCTGTCTGTCCGTCCGTCTGTTCGTCTGTCCACACCTCTTGTAAGCGCAACTCCTCTTAAACCTTTTGAAGGATTTTGATGAAACTTAAAACAAAGGAAGAACACTATTTGTAGATGTGCATGAAGGAATATAATTATTGTCCAAAACTAGGAAGGGGAGATAATTCAACTTTGACTTTTCGTTGATTCCCTATGTAAAGGTTACCTATTAAGCCCAGCTCCTCTTAAACCACTTGAAGGATTTTGATGAAACTTAACACAAAGGAAGGACACTATGTGGAGATGTGCATGAAGGAATATAATTATTGTCTGAAATCAGGAAGGTGAGATAATTCGACTTCGACTTTTTGTTGATTCCCTATGTACGGGTTACCTCATAAGTGCAACTCCTCTTAAACCACCTGAAGGATTTTGATGAAACTTAACACAAAGGAAGGACACTATATGGAGATGTGCATGAAGGAATATAATTTTTGTCTGAAACCAGGAAGGGGAGATAATTCAACTTTGACTTTTCTTTGATTCCCTATGTATGGGTTACCTCGTAAGCGCAACTCATCTTAAAGTACTTGAAGGATTTAGATGAAACTTTACACAAAGGAAGAACACTATATGTAGATGTTTATGAAGGAATATAATTATTGTCTGAAACCTGGAAGGGGAGATAATTTGACTTTGACTTTTCGTTGATTTCCTATGTTTGGGCTACCTTGTAAGCACAATTCCTCTTAAACCACCTGTATGATTTTGATGAAACTTTAGATAAAGGAAGGACTCTATATGGAGATGTGCATGAAGAAATGTAATTATTGTAGGAAACAAGGAAGGGGAGATAATTTGATTGCGACTTTAGTTGATTCCTTCTGCAATGATTTTTGTTCCCCAAAGAAATAATTTAAAGCGTAGATATTGTGAAATCAAACTATTGGAGAGACACATTTTTTTCATTGTAATCCTCTTGAAAAGTTGTTTTCAAAGTGTTGTTATGAAATTTCTCTTATGCTTATTATTTTTGTGTAAAATGCCAAATAGGCTAAAAAAGGTTGAATTTTATATATACAGTTGAACTTCAATGGCTGGAACTGCAATAACTCAAACAACATGGATGCCTGGAACCCTTTTTGTGGTCCTTTTGTTCAAGTTTAAACATAATTCGACCTCGATATTTCGAACACCCCGTTGGCTTGAACTGTTTTCAACGGTCCCTTGGGTGTTCGAGCCATGGAAGTTTGACTGTATTTGTCCGATTTCGACAGGGTTTTTTCATTGGAACTTCATCAAGTTCTTTCTTGAAGATTATATCATTGTGTCCATACTTTTATTGTGTCCACACCAACTTAAATTTGCACTTATCATATCGATTCAGGGTTCAATGAGCAGGGGGGGGGTGTATTTTTGGCTGCCATTCGGCGACAGCTCTTGTTGTAGAAACTATATTTCTCTTACTGTTCAGGAAATGTGAAAACAGGACAGAAATTAAAGAAACACAGATCCTCTCTGAAATCACTACCAATTGGAACCAATTTAGGTCACAAACTGATCCCCTAAAAAAGATTTTTTGTTCGCCTCAACGAAGTTGAGGAGGACTATTGGAGTACCCCCGGTGTCGGCGTCGGTGTCTACGTCTACATCCACCTCCGTGTCCACATTTGGGCATATATCTCTGCAACTATGAAGGGTAGGGTCATCAAACTTTGTGTACAGATGCATCTTGGGCTATCTCACAGCCTCCAAGAAAATTAGGTCTCTTTGACCTATATTTTCGGCTTGACTGGCTTTCATTTAATTTTAGGTCCGAGTTGAGATCTCAGTAACTGTACATGGTAGGATCATTTAACCTTGCATGTGCATGCATCTTTGGGGGTAGGTCAGCATCCAGGCAAAATTAGGTCACTTTGACCTATATTTTCCTCATGATCGACTTACATTCAAGTTTATGTCCAAGTTCATATCTAAGTAACTGTACATCATAGGATCATCTAACCTTGCATGTGCATGCATCTTTGGGGTAAGGTCAGCATCCAGGCAAAATTAGGTCACTTTTACCTATATTTTCCACATGATTGCCTCACATTCAAGTTTACATCCGAGTTCGGATCTAAGTAACTGTACATGGTAGGATCATCTAACCTTGCATGTGCATGCATCTTTGGCAGTAGGTCAGCATCCAGGCAAAATTAGGTCATTTTTATACGACCGCAAAAAATTTTGTGGTCGTACAATGGTATGGCGCTGTCGTCGTCGGCGTCATTGTCTGTAGACACTTTAGGTTTTGGCCAATAACTCAAGTTCGAGTTGATCAATCCTTATGAAATTTTAACACAATGTTCCTTGGCACCAACGGAAAGTGTGGATCGGTTTTGGTTATTATGGCCCCTCCCGTTTTTAAAATAGGGGTCAAAAAGGGCAAAATTAGGTGTTTTCACCTATTTAGCTGTAGAATTTTGATTAATTATCGGATTTTGATGGGGTTTCTTTCAGTGTGCTCCTGAGGTAATTTCCAATCAGTAGCAAGTCAACGGATTTCATGTTGCATGTACTGTTCATGAGATAAATGGGGTCCAAAAGGGGCGAATTTTAAAAATTTTATTTTTTGTCCTATTTTGATGCCATTTTTGCAATGGATTCCTTATGAAAATAAATAGGCGCTGCACCATCAGATTTTTGATAATTTGTTTCCTTTCCGAGTTTTGAGGGGCCAAACGGGGCAAAAATTGCAAACATGCAGAAAACATAAAATTTTTATTTTTCATCAGATTTCGATGGGATTTTTTTCTTTGGATTCCTCTTGATGTAGGCTTTCAATAGTATGTCAATGGATTTGGCGTAGCTCTTACCGTTTCCGAGCTATGTCGGGTCGAAGGGGGCCAAAATCATAAATTTACAGATAACCTAAAATTTTTATTTTTCATCAGATTTTGATAGGATTTTTTCTTTGAATTCCTCTTGATATAAGCTTTCAGTGATATGTCAACGGATTTTTCGTAGCTCTTACCGTTTCCGGCTACAAGGGGTCAAAGGGGCCAAAATTGCAAATTTTCGAAATATGTGAAATCTTTATTTTTCATCGGATTTCAATAAGATTTTTTGTTTGGATTCCTCTTGATGTAAGCTGTTGGTAGTATGTCAGTGGATTTTGCATAGCTATTACCATTTTCGAGCTTCAAGGAGTCAAAGGGGCCAAAATTGTAATTTTTCGAAATATTTGACATCTTTATTATTCATCTTATTTCAATCAGTTTTTTATCTTTGGATTCTTCTTGATATAAGCTTTCAATATTATGTCAACAAATTTGGCATAGCCTTACCATTTCAGAGCTAAAGGGGCCAAAGGTGCCAAAATTGCAACTGATTCAAGCTCTTTGTTTGGTCCATTTAATTACTGTATCAAGCTCTTTACTGTGTCCTCATTCATTTTGAATTACACTTGTTCAAATTTCAGTATTCGACATGCTGCGGTGGTATCATGCTGCGCTCGGTGTAGCCCTTTATTCCGTTTATGTCGGAATTCAGGTCTCGATAACTGTACATGGTAAGATCATCTAGCCTTTGTATACATGCATAAGGGATTGTAAATGAGCACCCTGGTCAAATTGGGTTTCTGTGTCCATGTGCCATAACGAGGCGAATTTTGTAATCGTTGATTACCTATGTATTATCATGTTCATACCCCAACCAAGATGGAAGCCAGCAAGTGGTCTGAAATCAACCCTATGGCCTGTTAGATATCTAAAGTTTATCATGCAGGGAAGCCAAACAAGTCCTTGAGAGGCATGTGTTTATGGAAAAAATAACATAAAGAATTCCACAAATTGAGCTGGACCATTGGTAGTTATCTTTAGTTTTCATTTATACACAGTTCATATGATTTATAGTTAAGGCATTAATAAATAAGTACCTACTACATAAGCTGTATGAAAATAATTGTAATGATGACTTCAATTTTGTTTTTTTAATATATAATTTCAGACAGTTTCAAATGGTGGCAAAGTCTGGCAAGGACAAGGTACTGTAAATATAATTAGGGCCCTGCATCGAGATGCGGGTGCCCTATTGTTTTCACTTTGTCCGTCTGTCCGTCAACAATTTTTTTTGGTCAAAGTTTTCTGGGCTTTTACAGGTGGGAATGATTTCATATTTGGTCTGAAGCTTAATGATGACGAGTTGAACTGTGTAAGCAATTTTCAGGTTTGCTGTGCCATTACTTCCTGTTTGATTTGATATTTGGTGTAAAGGTTCATGATGATAAGTTGTATCATGAAAGCTCTTTTCAGGTTTCTGTACAATAATCAACAATTTAAGAATCTAAAGATTTATGTAGTAAGCTAAAGATAATTCAGTTCAATATGTACAGAACCAGGATAAAATTCATCTCTTGATATATCAACCACACTTAGACTTCGTTTGCTAGAAAAGAGAAACTTATTTTCAGGTATTATATTTTAATTGTACATATATATATGATTATGAAGCAACCAATTCATTTCACTGTGATTATAATATCTCGCCCCCATTATACAATTGCAGAATTAAAATAAATAATAAAAAGGAGTATTTCCCCGAAAAATCCCAAACAGAATGTTAATTTTAAAATAATTTCATAAACAAATGTTGATAATTTGGTACAAAGGAAGTGACTGCCTATTGCGGGGCCCTCCTGCTTTTAGCAGTACCTTGATTTTTGTCCATACCTTTAACTGCTGTGGTTTTTTTATATTCAAAGATGTTTCAAACCTTTTACCATTTAAAATTTGTTAAACTAGCATAGCAAAAATGTTAAGATGAATGTTAAATCATTCATATTATTAATGGATTAAAAACAACTTTTATCTCCGGAAGAATTTACTGTACAATGTTGATTCTCTTCTCTTTCGTTGCGGGCGAGACATATGCGTACAAAGTATGACGGCGTCGGCGACGGCTGCCTAAACTTTCATGTTAAGTTTTTGTGATTAGGTCACTTTCTCAATAACTATAAGTGGTAGGTCAATGATATTTGGTATACAGGTTGGTCTTGAGTAGTACATGACAGTCTGCTATATGGCTTTTGTCTGTGACCTCAATTTCACGGGCCAATGAACATGTAAAGTTTTTGTGCTTAGTTTAGTTTCTCAGTAACTATAAGTGTTAGGTCAATGATATATGGTATGTAGGTTGGTCTTAGGTAGTACATGACTGTCTGTCATATGGCTTTTGTCCTTGACCTCAATTTCATGGTCTAGTGAGCATGATAAGTTTTTGTGATTAGGTCATTAAGTGGTAGGTCAATGATATTAAGTATATAGGTTGGTCTTGACAAGTACATGACAGTCTGCTAAATGGCTTTTGTCTGTGACCTCAATTTCACGGTCGAATGAACATGTTAAGTTTTTGTGCTTAGTTTAGTTTCTCAGTAACTGTAAGTGGTAGGTCCATGATATATAGTATGTAGGTTGGTCTTAGGAAGTACATGACAGTCTGTCATATGACTTTTGTCCTTGACCTCAATTTCATGGTCTAGTGAGCATGTTAAGGTTTTCTGATTTGATCATTTTCTCAGTAATTATAAGTGGTAGGTCAATGATATTTTGTATATATGTTGGTCTTGGATAGAACATGACAGTCTACTATATGGCTTTTGTCTATGACCTTAATTTCATGGTCCAGTGATCATGTTAAGTTTCCTAGGATCTATTAATGTAAGGTCAATAATATTTTTGATTAGGTCATTTTCTCAGTAACTATAAGTGGTAGGTCAATGATATTTGTTATGTTGGTTGGTCTTGACAAGTACATGACAGTCTGCTAAATGGCTTTTGTCTGTGAACTCAATTTCACGGTCCAATGAACATGTTAAGTTTTTGTGCTTAGTTTAGTTTCTCAGTAACTATAAGTGGTAGGTTAATGATATATGGTATGTAGATTGGTGTTGGGTAGTAAAGGGCAGTCTGTCATAAGGCTTTTGTCCTTGACCTCAATTTCACGGTCTAGTGAGCATGTTAAGGTTTTCTGATTTGATCATTTTCTCAGTAATTATAAGTGGTAGGTCAATGATATTTTGTATATATGTTGGTCTTGGATAGAACATGACAGTCTACTATATGGCTTTTGTCTATGACCTTAATTTCATGGTCCAGTGATCATGTTAAGTTTCCTAGGATCTATTAATGTAAGGTCAATAATATTTGTTATGTGGGTTTGTCTTAGATGGAAGATGTCAGCCTGCTATTTCGCGCTAAGCCCTTAACCTCATTTTCACGGTCGAGTGAACATGTTTGGTTTTTCTGTATCTAGCAGTGGTAGGTCACTGATGTTTGGCATTTTGGTTTTGGGTGATACATGACACTCTGTTGTTTTGCTTTTGTCAGTTTATTTAATTTCACAGTCTATCGAACATGTTAAGTTTTCTGATTTAGGCAATTTGAGTTTTCACATCAATTTTGCGACCAAGTAGGGACAGGCGAGACATCAATTTGGGTCCACACTTGTTAAAATTGCCTATAAGATGTAAAACTAAAATATAAATTGCATTTAGTTATCCGACACTTACATGTCTGAACTTTTATTTTTCAGCCTTTGGAGAAAACAATACATCCCCTACTACACAGCTTCATTATGGTCCTACTCCTTGCCTGAAAATAAGAAATATGTTTGATGCTTGTATGTAAGTAATCTTACAACTATCTTGAGTATTTGTCAACGTAAGGAGATGTTTAGGTTCCATAAAGTTGAAGAAAACACTGATAGACCAGTATTAGTTTTATTGTCATCCAGAACTACTTAAAGTTATATCAGAATCAGCTTTGACTATTTCAGAGTTGCCTACCGTTATGATTTTGGCGTAAGGCTTACTAGTTTCAAGGTCATCTTACAACCTCAAGAACGTTTACTATTTCCTTATAACTTCAGCAAGAATGGATGTTACTTTTTAAGTAAGAATTAATCTACAGTTTATTTTCTTCATAATTAAACATCTTTTGTGTTTTCAAACAGGAAATTGGACTTGTAGTGACTTAATTAGGGCCCTGCATCGAGATGCGGGTGCCCTATAGTTTTCACTTTGTCCGTCCGTCTGTCCGTTGTCAAAGTTTTCCGGGCTTTTACATGTGGGAATGATTTCATATTTGGTTTGAAGCTTTATAATCATGAGTTGTTCTGTGTAAGCAATTTTCAGGTTTGCCATGCCACTACTTCCTGTTTGCCGATACTTTAACTTTTTATTATACCACTCTATGGATGAAAATTTTTTGTCAAAGTTTTCTGGGTTTCTACAACTGGGAATGATATGATATTTAGTCTAAAGCTTCATGATGATGAGTTGTATCGTGTAAGCTATTCTCAGGTTTGCCGTGCCACTACTTCCTGTTTGACCATAATTTAACTTTTTATTATACCACTCTATGGATGAAAATTTTTGCCAAAGTTTTCTTGGCCTCTACAACTGGGAATGATTCATACTTGCCAACCTAAAAAAGACAGTGGGGGGTCACCTCCCCCTATCCAGGTATGAGGTGGGGGGGAGATTACGTGTGATGCATACACGCACCTGTTTTTGAAAAATAAATCATAACCTTTGAAAATATTTATATATATTGGCTGGTCATACCTTACAAAATACATCAATAATACAATAGTGAAAATAGTTATGTCAAGAAATATGTTCTCACAGATTTTGTAGAAATGTCAAAAGTTTGGACAAGTATGACAAAGCATTTGTCTGAGCCCCGGTCGTTGCTTTCGTCACAGTTATGACTTTGTCCTTTCAAAGGAAGTTCTCCAAAAGGCCAAGAAAGCATGTGTCAACTACAATAAATAACTAAATACCGAAGTTACTGTGAATTTAATTTCTGCATATGTGCATTTGGACAACTTATGTCTCTTCAGTGCAGATAAAATCTAAACATTTGGAAGACCATATAACCAATAACCGTTTGAAATAAAAATCCAGGCAAATTCAGCAGCAATCTTACTATCAGGGCAAAGTTTCGGAAGTAGTTTTGTAAAATGATCTGCAATAGAAAAAGGCAAGTTGTGCTCTGCAACAAAATTGCTGAAAAGAGTCTCTGACAAAATGACATCCGAGTTTCTTTTTCTTTCCACAAATGTTCCAATGTTAGCTGACTTAGATGCAGCAGCCAATGCATCACTGTGAGAGGTTCTTTTTGCATGCCTCTTCACATCATACAACCCCCCCACTTGATATAGAAATGTTGGACTTGCAAACTTTGCAATATGCTGCTTTGTCTGAAACATCGCTTTTCTGTAGCCAGGGATGTTGAGTTTCCCAAAACGATTGATATTTGCAGTTATATTTCTTTCTTTTTGTTGGAGTAGACACACATGGCCCAGACAAAGACCTCTTTCTACCACGATCGTCCATATCTCAAATGAAATTCAAAATAAATAGTAAAATCAACTCACCAACTGATTGAATAATCCTTTCGGCAATGTTTTGTTTACTTCCGTTTCAATGCGATAAGCGCCATCTAGCATTGAAAAATCTTTCCGAAAACTTCTGGAGTTATCTCTCTTTGGCAGATTTACGTTGGCGGGTCATTTAGCGGGTGGTGAGCAAGATGGGGGGAGATAATGATGACCCGCGGCGGGAGATCATCTGTGGGGGGGGAGAAGGGTCAAAATGTCGGGAGGCTCCCACCAAAAGCGGGAGGGTTGGCAACTATGATGATTTGATATTTGGTCTAAAGCTGCATGATGTTGAGTTGTATTGTGTAAGCTATTTATGCCCCGCCCACGAATGTGGAAGGGGCAGATAGTGTTACCCTTGTCCATCCTTCCGTGCGTCCGGTTAAGTTTTGCTTTAAAGTCGATTTCTCAGAAACTGTAAGAGGTAGAACAATGATAAAAAGTCATTAGGTAGATTTTTTGATAGTACTACATAGTTCACTAGGTAGTTTAACTCTTTGACCTATATTTCATGCTTGAGTGACTCTGGTTCAGTTTTATGGTTAAGTCCATTTCTCAACAACCATACATTATAGGACAATGCTATTTCATCAAATTAATTGCCTTGATGAGTACTACCCAAATCATTGATAATTAGGTGGCTTTGACCTATATTTTACACTTCAGTGACTTTGGTTAAGTTTTGCGTTAAAGTCCATTTCTCAACAACTATACATTATTGGACAATGATATTTCATCAAATTAATTGCCTTGATGAGTACTACCCAAATCATTGACAATTAGGTGGCATTGTTCTATATTTTACGCTTCAGTGACTTTTGTTAAGTTTTGTGTTAAAGTCCATTTCTCAACAACTATACATTATTGAACAATGATATTTCATCAAATTGATTGCCTTGATGAGTACTACCCAAATCATTGACAATTAGGTGGCTTTGACCTACATTTTACGCTTCAGTGCCTTTGGTTAAGTTTTGCATTTAAGTCAATTTCTCAACAACTACACATTATAGGACAATGATATTTCATCAAATTTATTGCCTTGATGAATACTGCCCAAATTAATGACAATAAAGTGGCTTTGACCTACATTTTAATAAGAGGTTATCCATTGCGATAATCTTTTGGCGAGGCATCTGTGTCTTACAGACACATTCTCTAGTTTTAGGTTTGCCATGCCACTACTTCCTGTTTGCTGATACTTTTTATTGTACCACTCTATGGATGAAAATTTTTGTCAAAGTTTTCTTGGCATCTACAACTGGGAATGATTTATTATTTGGTGTAAAGCTTCATGATGATGAGTTGTATCCTGTAAGCTATTTTCAGGTTTGCCGCGCCACTACTTCCTGTTTGCCGATACTTTTTAACTTTTTATTTTAAAATATTTTCATAAACAAAGCAGGGATGACGCTACTATATAATTTAGGGCCGCCCGGCGGCCCCATTCCCCAAACAAGAAAATTCCCAATCGCGGCAACGATTTTTTTCATTTCCGTCTCCGGTGAATCCCACGTTCCAATCCGTGTCGCCTTTTGTCAGAACCAGAAATTACTCAAAACATCACAGTAACGTCCAGAAGTAGCTAAATAATACAATTTACGCTATTTACGACCACCCCGAAGATAAACAAAATGTCTGAGATCGCAAATGTCCATAAGAGAACATCTTGAAAGTCAGAATGCGTAAAGTGAATTGAAATCGTGTTGTTATCGTTCATTGTTGTGCCTAGAATTCGAGATTTTCATCCATGACTTTTGAAATACGCGGAAACGTGCAAATGCTCTCATTGCAAAAGATATAGTTTGCATTGAAATAAATATTGAATAGTTATGACTTGAGAACAGAGTTTCTGAAACTGGCACTTTTAACTGGTTGAGAATTTGGAACTGCACTTCATATGGGGTGCTTTCATTTCTACTAGTTCAAACGAAATGTGGAAATGACCTGCTATATGATTAATGAATGAATGCATAGTCATTTCATGGAATGAGGTATATTTATCACTAAGTTGGGTATGAAGGATTTGATTTTGGTGATAATATTGAAATGTGTAAGTCATCCTTATTTGCAGACAACCAAAGAATTTCTGACAGAATGTTGATTTCCTTTCATATAGAAAAAGAGCAGTACTTCTTTCGTTGATGATCAGCTTGATAAAATTCAAATCTGGTGTAATTTGTAACTATGTAAAATATAGTCTTAATTTTCGAAAAAAAATGTATAAAATAATGGCTTTGGTGTAATGATACTTTCCATTCTTCAAACTCTTGTTGTGTGTACTTACACATGTTCTTGGTACATACAAACGTATGTTGCAGTATTTGATATATCTCATTTTTTCCCAATTTTAGTTGTCGCGATGAAAAATTCCCAATTTGTTGGACGGGGGACCCATTTGAAAAGAGCTAAAATCATCCCTGCAAAGGTTGATAATTTAGTACAATGGAAATGACTGCCTATTGCGGGCCCTCCTGCGTTCAGCAGTACCTCTATATATATATATATATATATCTAGTTTATCTCTGAAATTATGATTTGAAATAGTAACGCTTCTGGAACAAAAACTGCTCATATTTGTTAATGATATCTGTATTTTATTTTAACTACTTGTTATTTTATGCCCTGCTCACGAATGTGGAAGAGGCATAGAGTGTTACCCTTGTCCTGACTTCCATATGTCCTGTTAAGTTCTGTGTTTAAGTGCATTTCTCAAAAACTGTAAAAGGTAGAACAATAATAGTAGACCAGCAGGTAGATATTGATATTACTACAGAGTTCACCAGGTGGTTTGACTCTTTGACCTACATTTCATGCTTGATGACTCTGGTTAAGTTTTGTGTTAAAAGTCCATTTCTATACAACTACACATAGGACATTCATCAAATTTATTGTCTTGATGAGTAATACCCAAATCATTAGGGCCCCGCCACTATGTTGCAGACGCCTTATAGTAATCGCTCTGTCCGTCCGTCCTTCCGTCTGTCTGTCTGTCCGTCTGTAACAAAGTCGTGTCCGGGCTATAACTCTTTTGTCTTTTGAGATAGGCTTTTGATATTTTGCATATAGATAGATCACTTCAAGACGATGTGTCATGAACAATGAATGGAGACCTTTGACCTTGACCTTTGTCTTCAAGGTCAGATATTTGCTTTTGTAGTGACAAGTCATGTCCGGGCTATATCTTTTTTGTCTTTTGAGATAGGCTTTTGATATTTTGCATGTAGATAGATCACTTCAAGACGATGTGTCATGAACAATGAATGGTGACCTTTGTCTTCAAGGTCAGATTTTTGCTTTTCTAGTGACAAGTCGTGTCCGGGCTATATATTTTTATGCCCCTACGACGATAAGTCGGGGGCATATTGTTTTACCCTCGTCCATCCTTCCGTCCGAGGGGGGTACATGGTTTGTCCCCGCAACTCTTCCTACAGTTTTCATGCGAGAAAGTTTTTATTTTGCAGATCATTTGTACATATATTGAAGATGTGCATGTGATAAGAATTTTGATTTTGGTGCATTTTTGTCAAAAATATACATTGTTGAACTTAGTCATTTTTGGTGATTTTTCATAGAGGGTACATATTTTGTCGGCGCAACTCCTCCTACAGTTTTAATGCTAGAAAGTTTTTATTTTGCAGATCATTTGTACCTATATTGAAGATATGCATGTGGTAAGGATTTTCATTTTGGTTAATTTTTGTCAAAAACATACATTGTTAGTTATTTTTTTAGTGATTTTGTGATAGAGGGTATATAGTTTGTCCGCGCAACTCCTCCCACAGTTTTGATGCTAGGAAGTTTTTATTTTGCAGATCTATTGTACCTATATTGAGGATGTGCTTGCGGTAAGGATTTTGATTTTTGTGCATTTTTGTCAGAAATATACATTGTTGAACTTAGTCATTTTTGGGGTGATTTTGTAATAGAGAGTACATAGTTTGTCCACGCAACTCCTCCTACAGTTTTGATGGTAGGGAGTTTTTATTTTGCAGATCATTTGTACCTATATTGAAGATGTGCATGTGGGAAGGATTTTGATTTTGATGCATTTTTGGAAAAAATACACATTGTTGAACTTGGTCATTTATTGGATGAATTATTAATACAGGGTACACAGATTGTCTGAACAACTCCTCCTAGAGTTTTGAGGCTAGGAAGCTTTAATTTTGCAGTTTATTTGTACCTATATTGAAGATGTGCATGTGGTATGTATTTTGATTTCGGTTCAATTTTTTTCTCAAAAACATACAATTCAAAACTTATAATTTTTTTTTTTGGTGATTTAGTAATAGGGGGTATATACCGGTAGTTAATCTGTGCAACCTAGAATAACATGTGTTTAGTCGGGGCATCATTTGTGTCTTACAGACACAAATATTTCTAGAAAATCCAAATTTGATTCAACCTTGCGCGGGGGCATGTCATCCTCTAGTTTGTATTTTGAGATAGGCTTTTAATATTTTGCATATAGACAGATCACTTCAAGATGATGTGTCATGAACCATGATTTGTGACCTTTGACCTTGACCTTTGTCTTCAAGGTTAGATTTTTGCTTTTCTAATGACAAGTCGTGTGCAGGCTATATCTTTTTTGTCTTTAGAGATAGGCTTTTGAAATTATGCATGTAGATAGATCAACTCAACACGATCTGTCATGGACCATTAGTTGTGACCTTTGACCTTGACCTTTGTCTTCAAGGTCAGATTTTTGCTTTTCTAATAACAAGTTGTGTCTGGGCTATAACTGTTAAGTCTTTAGAGATAAGCTTTTTATATTTTGCATGTAGATGGATTATTTGAAGACGATGTGTCATGAACTATGATTGGTGACCTTTGACCTTGACCTTTGTCTTCAAGGTCAGATTATTGCTTTTGGATATACATTCTGTTTATATCTTGATGATAGAATTGTATCCATACCTGTGTTGTGTCCACACTTGTACTGTGTCCTCACCTGTATTGTGTCCACACACACTTAAATTTGCACTAATATACAGCGGGGCCCACAGAGATGGCTGCCATCTCTCCGATGTCTAGTTGACAATTAGATGGCTTTGACCTACATTTTACGCTTCAGTGACTTTGGTTAAACTTTGCGTTAAAGTCCATTTCCCGAAAACTACACATTATAAGACAATGATGTTTCATCAAATTAATTTCCTTAATGCATTGACTATTAGGTTGCTTTGACCTACATTTTATGCTTCATTGAGTTTTGTGTTAAAGTCAATTTCTCAATAACTACACACTACATGTATAAGACAATCAGTATTCATCAAATTAATTACCTTGATGAGTGCTACCCAAATCATTTACAATTAGATGGCTTTGACCTACATTTCACACTTCAGTGACTTTGGTTAAACTTTGTTAAAGTTCATTTCTCAACAACTACACATTATAAGACAATAATGTTTTATCAAATTAAATTGCCTTGATAAGTACTATCCAAATCATAGACAATTAGGTGGCTTTGACCTATATTTTATGCTTCAGTGACTTTGGTTAAATTTTGATTTTATGTCTATTTCTCTACTACTATGTATTGTAGCATCTTGATATTTCACTGTAACATTCATCTGAAGGAGATCTGCTCATTTCATCAACAATTGGATGTCCATGACCTACATTTTATGGTTGATTGACTTCGGTTAAATTTTGCATTTCATCACAATTCAGTGACAAGGAACTAATTTTATGAATGATTGACTTGGGTTTATCTGTTAATTTATTGGCTAGGCATCCATGTCTTATAGACACATTCTCTAGTTTATGTATGATTTGTATTATTGATATAGGGAGATAGAAGAAGAATGGGAACAGAATGTTAAGGATGCTATACTGGAGAAATGTAGAGGAATTACAGGAATATTACATATACATGTGGATGAAACTTCTAAAGAGGTAAACATGGTAAAATAGAAAATACTTCATGAAAGACTCTAGTTTGATATGTTATGTAGAATTTTGATGCATGGAATGTATTTGATTCCATTTTTTTCAGAGGAAAGCACTTTTATAGGGGCTAGCTTTAGGATGTTTCACTGTAAAGATAATGACAGTTTGATCTACTGAAGTTGTAAATTTTGACACAAAAATATGTTATATAAAAATAGTTTGTACACATCTCTTTCAAAATAATCAATTATGTGAAAATGGTGAAAAAAAATCAATACAGTGCATTTAATAGTAATATGGATAGTAAAATTATAGATACATGCATGAGAATATAAACTAAAACATGGTCAAGTGCAATAGTTAAGACTGCCATGTTTTACTAACAATTTACGTTGGTATTATAGTTCCTGATAAAACTTGTTGATTGACAGGTGTCAGTGTTATACATGTCTGTAGCACCAACTAATATAGGATGATGATATTTTTCCCATTTTATTGATGGCTTCATTAATTGTTTTTTATTACTTTTAGGGGTGTGTATATATGAAATGTAATAGTTGTGAAGTTGCATATAAAGTCTACAAATCTCTCCATGGATGGTGGTTTGATGGTAAGTGATGGCATTAAATACATGTATGTTGCAAATCCTGGGATGATCTTTGATGATGGGGACTTTGTATCAGGGAAAAGAAAAGGTTCATGAATTGTGATTTTTTTTTCAAATTTCTTTCAACCCTTCTAAAACATGATAAAAATATTCATAAAACCCTTAGGTAAAATAATTGGTATTCCTATGTAGAGATTGGTACAGGCTTATTTTCGTACATCTTAATAGGCTATTTTTTATTTTTGTCTCGCCTGCGACGAAAGTCGCTGAAAGCTAGACATAGGTATAGCAATCCGGCGGCGGCGACGGCAGCGTAAACTTTTTTCTAAAACCTTCATAACTTTTCAAGGGTAATACATACAAACATCATCTTTGGTCCACAGCACCACCAAGTGATGACCTTTCCAGCAGCATATATTTTGGATGACCTTGACCTTGTTTTCATGGTTCAATAAGCACATAAACATTGCAACATAGTTTCACATTCAAGTCCTTTTCTCAGGAACTATAATACCTAGACTTGTCATATTTGATCTATAGTGAGATCTATATGGATACACGGCAGTCTGACACCTGTCGTGTTGCCTTGACCTCAATTGCATGGTTCAGTGAACTTAGAAAATCTGTGACATAGTTTCACATTCAAGTCCTTTTCTCAGTAACTGTTACACCTATACCTGTCATATTTTGTTTGTAGGGAGATCTATATGGGTACACGCCAGTCTGACACCTGTCATGTTTCTTTGACCTCAATTTCATGGTTCAGTGACTTTGTTAAATTTTTACATTCAAGTCTATTTCTCAGCAACTGTAGCCTCTAGACTCACAATATTTGTCCTATAGCAAGATTTATTTGGGTATATGCCAGTCTGACATTTGTCATGTGACCTTGACCTCAATTTCACGGTCTAGTGGCCANGTCCGTCTGTCCGTCCGTCATTCCGTCCGTCCGTAACACTTTTACTGTCAAAGTTTTCTCGGCTTCTACAGGTGGGAATGATTTGATATTTAGCATTAGGCTTCCAAATGATGAGTTGTACATTGTCAGATATTTTCATGTTTGTGGCGCTACTACTTCCTGTTTGCCGATACATTAATACTTAGTTTCATATACCACTACTAATGAAAATTTTTCGTCAAAGTTTTCTCTTCTTCTATAAGTGGAAATGATTTAATATTTAGTCTCAAGCTTCATATAGATGAGTTGTACCGTGGTGGAAATGATTTAATATTTAGTCTCAAGCTTCATATAGATGAGTTGTACCGTGTAAGCTATTTTCAGGTTTGTTGCGCTATTACTTCCTGTTTACCGATACATTGATACTTACTTATATATACCACTACTAATGAAAATTTTCGTCAAAGTTTTCTTTGCTTCTGTATGTGGAAATGATTTAATATTTATTCTCAACCTTCATAATGATGAGTTGTAC
>MJUU01035969.1:81354-96004 GCA_002080025.1 Modiolus philippinarum
GTCTAGTGGCCACGTTAAGTTTTTCTGCTTAAGTCCATTTCTCAATAACTAGAAGTGGTAGGCTGATAATATTTCGTATGTAGGTTGGTCTTGGATAGTACATGTCAGTCTGGCAGGTGACTTTTGTCCTTGACCTCGATTTCACGGTCTAGTGGACGTGTTAAGTTTTTCTGCTTAAGTCCATTTCTCAATAACTAGAAGTGGTAGGTTGATAATATTTGGTATGTAGGTTGGTCTTGGGTAGTACATGTCAGTCTGGCAGGTGACTTTTGTCCTTGACCTCAATTTCACAGTCTAGTGAGCATGTTCACTTTTCTGATTAGTTCACTTAGATTTCACATCAATTTAGAGTCCAGCAGGGACAGGGGAGACATCTTTTAGGGTCATCACTTGTTATTTAATTGTACTCAGATCCCCCTTTAGGATCCTCCATATAAATACAGTGGTTTCGTTAACATGAAAATCTGAATTTTTTACGCAAAAAATACATCTCTGCGTTTCAGGCATGCAAAGAAATGCCCTGTCCGCCGAGTGCAAGTATTTTTGACCAAAACTTGTTCTCAAAATTCAGGATTTTTATGCCCCCGCAACGATAAGTCGGGGGCATATTGTTTTACCCTCGTCCGTCCGTCCATCCGTCCGTGGGGGTACATGGTTTGTCCACGCAACTCCTCCTACAGTTTTTATGCTAGAAAGTTTTTATTTTGCAGATCATTTGTACATATATTGGAGATGTGCATGTGATAAGGATTTCGTTTTTGGTGCATTTTTGTCAAAAATATACATTGTTGAACTTAGTCATTTTTGATGATTTTTCATAGAGGGTACATAGTTTGTCCACACAACTCCTCCTACAGTTTTAATGCTAGGAAGTTTTTATTTTGCAGATCATTTGTACCTATATTGAAGATGTGCATGTGGTAAGGATTTTCATTTTGGTTAATTTTTGGCAAAAATATACATTGTTGAACTTAGTCATTTTTTAGTGTATTTGTGATAGAGGGTACATAGTGTGTCCGCGCAACTCCTCCAACAGTTTTGATGCTAGGAAGTTTTTATTTTGCAGATCTTTCGTACCTATATTGAAGAAGTGCATTTAGTAAGGATTTTGATTTTGGTGCATTTTTGTCAGAAAAATACATTGTTGAACTTGGTCATTTTTTAGTGATTTTGTGATAGAGGGTATATAGTTTGTCCGCGCAACTCCTCCTACAGTTTTGATGCTAGGAAGTTTTTATTTTGCAGATCTTTTGTACCTATATTGAAGATGTGCATGTGGTTAGGATTTTGATTTTGGTGCATTTTTGTCAGAAATATACATTGTTGAACCTAGTCATTTTTGGGGTGATTTTGTAATAGAGGGTACATAGTTTGTCCACGCAACTCCTCCTACAGTTTTGATGGTAGGAAGTTTTTATTTTTGCAGATCATTTGTACCCATATTGAAGATGTGCATGTGGGAAGGATTTTGATTTTGATGCATTTTTAGAAAAAATACGCATTGTTGAACTTAGTCATTTATTGGATGAATTATTAATACAGGGTACACAGATTGTCCGAACAACTCCTCCTAGAGTTTTGAGGCTAGGAAGCTTTAATTTTGCAGTTTATTTGTACCTATATTGAAGATGTGCATGTGGTATGTATTTTGATTTCGGTTCATTTTTTTTTCAAAAATATACATTGCTCAACTTATAATTTTTTTGTGTTTTAGTAATAGAGGGTACATACCGGTAGTTAATCTGTGCAACCTAGAATAACATGTGTTTAGCGGGGGCATCATATGTGTCTTACAGACACAAATATTACTAGAAAATCCCAATTTGATTCAACCTTGCGCGGGGGCATGTCATCATCTAGTTTTCTTTTGTTTCCTCCACATTGTGGAAATTCCAAAGACTGTTAATGATTAATAAAATCATGGTTCTAGTCTCATAATCATAGTCGGCGTCCCAGAATGTTCTAAAGATTCTAAAAATATTACTGTCAAAATGAGGTACAGTCTAATAATACTATGAGGGAATTCAAATCTCCCATCTGCCAATAAAATCATAGAATTTGACTTTCATAAAGCTGGTCGAATCCCGAATGAAAAAAAAAAATGAAGAATTGGACTCTATTGATATCGCTTTCTGTAGTTTGCAGTGTTCGACTTCATTTAGTTTTTAATGTTGATTTGCAAGTTCAGTCTGTTTTATGCCATTCTGAAATAGCCCCTCATAATGTCGACCAATAAAAATACAGAATTTTATTTATAACCTTCAACTTCACATCCAGGCTGAAAATAAAACGAATATGATGTTTTTTGTGCACAATGCATACCCTTAAACTGATTTATAAACATCCCGTCTTGGAATTGTTCTGTAAGCATACAGCATCTACACTTGAAATCCGATATGGGACTTTTGTGTTTCGCTTGCGAACACAGTTATCACTTGTTATAAATTGTTTTATCTTAATGCTAAAAAATATACATTCTTAGACCATCCAAACAGCTTACTAATTAGAGCCCCTCTGCATAGTAGCGGACACTCTAAAGATAATTTGACTTTTCATTAATTCCTAAGCACATCTCTTCTTAAACCACTTGAGGGATTTTGACGAGATTTACAGAAAGGAATAACACTTTATGCAGATGTGCATGAAGGATGATAGTGACTGTCACCATGAATGGGAAATGATTAGACTTTGACACTATATGCAGATCTGCATTAAGGAATATTAATATAACCCGGCTCAATTGGAGAGGGGGGTATACTGTTTTACCCTTGTCAGTCTGTTGATTTTTAGAAATTTTCTTCAATGTTTTTTCTGCAATGGTAAATGATGCAAATTTGAAATTTTGTCACAAGCTTTCATATCATCTGCATTTAGTGGGATGCGTTTTGAGACCAGTCAGGATACTACTGTTGTGCTCAGCATTCAGTGCCTAACAAGTGTCAAAGTTGCATTACATTATAAACTTTATAAGTAAAAGTGTTCATTCTTTACATTTTGATGTAAACTTTTAATTATGTAATTTTCATTATGTAAACCTTCAAGGATATAGTATTCATTTATGTTAAGTATTGTGTTGTTCATTTTGTACTAAATGCAATCTAAATATTGTATTTTACTTGTAGGTCGCTTAGTCACTGTCAAATATTTACGCCTTGAGCTTTATCACAACAGATTTCCAGATTCAGTCCGCTCCACGAAATCATTGAAGCCTTCCAATAATAAAATGTCATCAATGTCCCAGCCATACCATAGATCAACTTTAGAGATGACGTGATGGAATTTAGAATTATTAGAGTGATCTCATTGAAATTTTATAGGTTGATTTCAGTGCCTTGTATAATTTGATTTATGTTGACTAATTGTACAATTGTTCCATTGTGGAATTACACAGGAGTGAAGACTTCCATTGAAAGTAGATGTACAATGTGGTAATGAGTTAGTGGTTTTGTCCATTTAAATATTGTTTACACATGTACATGTTTAATTTATGGCAACATAAAAAGACTTTGGGAATATATAAAGTTTGTAGAAAGTTTTTATTTAATTTTTAACTAATTCCCACCTAGCACTGTATAAATGGATCTTTGGTTGTACCAACAGTTTGAAATACATAGTTTGAAAAATTATCTAATATATGATAGAAAATGGAAAAAAAAGAAATTAAAGCAGAAAAATTTAAAATATTTGATCTCAATTTTTATATAGAATTAGTGAATGATCTCAGTATATGAATATTGACAGGAAACTGTACTGGAATTGTTCAAGTTAAACCTTGTTTATACATGAAGACATTGAACAGAATAATCATGGCACAGTACATGTATAATAAAACTATAAAAACAGGGATGAGGAACACAATTCTAAAAATTTTGGTAATTTATAAGATTAGTTGATATAGAGTCTTGTTGAAAGGTTTTAAACTTCACCAGCAAATCTTCAAAATCAGGAAGAGATAATGACATTATTTTTCCTCTAATTTTCCTCTTGCCAATATAATATTTCCATAACTGACTGGAATAAAGGATTTTTGGCAGAATTTCTACAAAAAATATTTGTATTCCACATTAATTATTATTTTAAATCATGTTAATGGCCAGTAGTTTACTGAATGATACTTTTACTGATGTTTAAATCCCTCTGAAATTTTAGTTTGTTATCGAATATAGAAATGTGCCTGTATGTAAGTCTTTCTATTTTAAAAAAAAAAAATCTGATTTTGTATGATTCCTATTCAGATATTGTATACATTCAAAAAATGTCCATATTTACTACTACACTCCTGCCTTTCTGGCAAAATAAAGAAAAATCAATCAAAAATTTAATAAATGATTCTCAGCATCACACTTTCCCTCTCCTTTGAGCAAATAAAAACAGGAATATTCAGTACATGCTTGCAGTTACCCATTAGATTAAAGATATGAAATACATGTATTTTAAGAGTTCTTAGTTTTGAATCAAACATTCCATTTTTTTTTTTGCACTCCGACAGTTATCGGTAAACTCCTTAAATTTTCTAATTTTTCACCTGAAACCAAAGTGACATGGGAAACAATCACCAACTCTCTTATTATCATTTATAAATTCATTTTCTGTCAAGTATAATTTCTGTTTTACCTATTGTCCTTGGATTAGTTCATATTTATTTTGATTTACCATTTTATTCCCTCAAGTCATAGTGTCAAGTGTTAAGCCATATCTAATTGAGGAGTTTTCAGTGTATGCTTTCTGTTGTTAATGGAGCAATCTTACTGAGTGGAATATAACAACTGGATTATTGGGGTTAACAAACTATTTGCATTTCTTATTTATATATGTATGTCCTAACTTCTACTGTATGCAACAGTGACATGTAGTTTGTGCTCTTGCAATTTTTCGCTCACCTGGCTTTGCCGGGATGAGGTTTTGCCATCACTTGGCATCCAGCATCTGTCCTCCATTGTAAACTTTTCATTCAAAGATCTTCTCTTCTGAAACCACTTGGCCAATTGGAACCAAATTTGGTCACAATAGTCGTTGAGTGGTCCCCTTTTAAAAATTGTATCCGGCATCCAAGACAGTTGCCAGCAGGGAACATAGTTTTGACATTGAACCCTATGGGAAAACACATTCAAAGATCCAGTCTAATTATAACCAATCTTAGTCACAATGGTCCAATAGATGGTCCCTTACAAAACAGGTATCCAGCAGGTCTGTACCTCATCCAAGATGGACGCTAGCTGAAACATAGTTTTGATATTAGACATTCAAAGATCTTCTTCTCAGAACATACTTGTCCAATCAGAACCAAACTTGAATACAAGTTAAGAATGGTCCTTAGATGGTCCTCTAAAATAAGATATCTGGCAGGTCTGTACCTCATCCAAGATGGCCGGCAGCGGTTAACATAGTTTTAAAATTGGACCCTATGGAAAACACATTCAAAGATCTTCTCGAAATCTATTAGTCTGATTAAAACCAAACTTAATCACAAATTGTCCTTAGATGGTCCCTTCCAAAAAAGATATACGACAGGTCTGTATCACATGCAAGATGGCCTCCTGCAGGGAACATAGTTTTAACATTGGACCCTATGGGAAAATACATTCAAAGATCTTCTTCTCAGAAACCCTATGGGAAAACACATTCAAAGATCTTCTTCCCAGAAACTGCCGGTCCAATTAGAACTAAACTCGGTCACAATGGTCTTTAGAAGGTCTCCTACAAAAAAAAGGATTCCTGCAGATCCCTACCTCATTCAAGATTGCCACCAGCCAGAACATAGTTTATATTGGATTATTTTGAAAAACGGGATTCTAAAATTACTAATCCAATAAAACTTTTAAAAGTCCTTGGGTGGCCGACTTCAAAATTTGTGTCTGGTATGTCTGCATCCAATCCAGGTTACCGTTGGCCACCAGCAGGAAACATAGTACAACATTGGAATGCCATTCATCTGTCTATGTCTTCCATGGTCCCATGGTCCAGGTGAGCAATATAGGAAATTATCATTTACAGTACAAAGTGTTAAAAACATTTACTCAGTTTGTCATTTATCTGATATTTATTAACTCCTTCATTGGACACATCCAATTATGTTTATTTAACTTTTTTAAGTAGTATGATTATTAATGATTTACATTGTATTTTGTAAGCAAGATCTTAAGGGCAGTTCTAGAAGAAGCAACTTGATTTTTAAATATTGTTTGTAAGTGCAAAAATATGAGATACAGGGTATCTTTTATATGTTAACAAGTTATTCTGTGAAATACAGATGTTTTAGAAAAGCTTTCATTTTTAGCCGAGTTGCAACGAAGTTGAACTCGGCTATTGGTTTGGTGTTACGGGCAGGCAGGCGTCAAACATTGATTTCCGGATGATAACTCAAAAAGTTTAAATCCAATTGAAATGAAACTTGGATATATTGTTTGATACCAGAAAGGGAGGAACCCTATTGATTTTGGAGAAAGTAGGTCAAAGGTCAAGGTCACAGTGACCGAAAATAGACTGAAAAATTCGGTTTCTGGATGATAACTCAAAAAGTTTACATCCAATTGAAATGAAACTTGAATATATTGTTGGATACCTGGGGGGGAACCCTTTTTATTTTGGAGAAAGTAGGTCAAAGGTCAAGGTCATGGTGACCGAAAATAGGCTGAAAATTTCAGAAAAATTTGGTTTCCAGATGATAACTCAAAACGTTTACATCCAATTGAAATGAAACTTGGATATATTGTTGTTTACATCCAATTGAAATGAAACTTGGATATATTGTTGTTTACATCCAATTGAAATGAAACTTGGATATGTTGTTGGGTACCAGGAGGGGAGGAGCCCTATTGATTTTGGAGAAAGTAGGTCTAAGGTCAAGGTCACGTTGACCGAAAATAGACTGAAAATTTCAGAAAAATTTGGTTTCCCGACGAATACTCAAAAAGTTGTCATCCAATTGAATTGAAACTTGGATATGTTGTTGGTTACCAGGAGTGGAGGAACTTTATTGATTTTGGAGAAAGCAGGTCAAAGGTCAAGGTCACACTGACTGAAAAAAAGACTGAAAATTTCAGAAAAATTTGGTTTCCAGATGATTACTCAAAAAGTTTACATCCAATTGAAATGAAACTTGGATATATTGTTGGATACCAGGAGGGGAGGAACCCTATCGATTTTGGAGAAAATAGGTCAAAGGTCAAGGTCAGTAAAGGTCACAGTGACCGAAAATAGATTTATATATTGAAATGTCAAGACATGAAACTAGAAAATAGACCTTCTTGAATTCTTAGAATTTTTGATATCAGTTAGGAAAGATTATGAATAGACAATTTTAGAAATATTTGGGTCTTCACATTAACTTGGTCACATAATATTTGAAGTTGCAACTCGGCTTGTGCACCCTGGTGCCATTTAGATTTTCTTTGTTAATTTGCTTCAAAAAAATTCAGTAAAAAATGTTGAATGTATTTGATTACACATAATTACAAAATCATCCTTTAGCAATATGTCATAAACAAATTTCTAGAATAACCAGATTTTAGTATGCATCTTTGCAATGAAGTTGCTACTGGTACCCACTGGAAAACATGGATTTTACCACCTGAAGATTTTGAAGTTGTCCAATCAAAATTATCTTTACAAATATGAGTGCATTAGAATTGTATTTAAATGGTAACCCAGAGGGTTTAAATTTTGTAAGTCTTGGAACAAATTTTTTTAATCCTCAAGTATGTTGAGATAGAAAAGTAATAAAAACAGGAAATAAGTCAAGATTAGTGTGTCTAGAGATAGCATAGTATAATATTATTGTCTCCCCTGCGACGAAAGTCGCTTAAAGCGAGACGTAGTTATTACTTTTCGGTGGCAGCGGCATAAACTTTCTTAAAACCTTAATAACTTTTGAAGTATATCACTTATATGCAACATCTTTTGTACACAGATAGCTTGTGGTTAGAACTTTCTAGCAACGCATGTTTCAGATGACCTTGACCTTGTCTTCATAGTTCAATGACTTCATGAAAATTGCGACATAGTTCACATTCAAGTTGATTTCTCTGGATTTGTAATACATAGATCCATTATATTAAGTGTATTGATGTATCTAAGTGGGGGCATGCCAGTCTGCCACTTGTCATTTGACCTCGATTTAACCTCATTTGTGCAGTCCAGTGACTAAATTTTGCGACAGTTTTACATTGAAGTAATTTCTGAGGCACTGGAATGTATAGACATACTATATTTTGTCTATTGGTACATCTAGTTGGGTGCATGCCAGTCTGACACCTGTCATGTAGCCTTGACCTCAATTTTATGGTTCATTGACTTTGATAACTTTTCTAGTAATTTTTCTGTAACTACAGGGTGTCAAGTCCCTATTTTTTCCTATATTTTCTTATAAATATGACCATTCCTATATTTTCCCTATAAGTCACTAAAATCCCTGTAAAGCCCTATATATCCAAAAAAAAATGTTAAAAACATATTTGAATGCTCTTATCATTTAAAAAGGATGATTTTTATTTCAAATCTCTTCACAATATATTGTATTATAAGCTGCTTCTGGCATAGTACATTGTAGTTTTACCATCTATTAGGTGTAGCCAGGGTAATAAAACTTAAGCCACGCTTACTGATAACAAAACAATACTACAAGAATACCTTTTTTAAGAATCCTAAATAAAAATGTCTATAAACATCTCAATATCAATAACATTTACTGACATAATTTGATGATTGTCACTCTGATTGGGCTTGCTAATAAAATCAGTGTATTAGGCAAGTGTATCAAGTACATGTAGTATGGTTCAAGACCAAAATTCATTTGAATACTTAAATGCATATAAACACCAATTGCTCAATGAACTCTGATAAACTCATATTAGTAAATTTTAACTTTGCACTTGCATTTCATCAGTTTTACTCAAGATTTTCGATCATGTTACTGATTTGTTTTACTGATTAAATTTACAATGACTAATAAAAATGACATCTGAAGAAAACACAAAAATAGGGCTACACAAACTTCCTGTTATAAATGTACTGATTTGTTTGTGTCAAGAAAAAAGCCCAAATCCAGCTGGTATTAGGATATAAAACTACAGATGATTAAGAAAAACCTGAATGATTACTGGTATATAAGAACAATCTAAAGGAACGAAAGATTTTGTTTATACATTGATAATAATTATTTCTGAATCAATAAGATAAAATACTTACTATATTTATATTCAGAACCAATAAACTTTATATGTTTTTGTTTAATAAAACCATATATATTCCTAAAAATCTGCTGAAAAATCCCTATATTTGCCCTTTTAACTTGGAAAAAAATCCTATAATCCTATATTTTTTAAGACTAAAAATGGCTTGACACCCTGTAACTAAAACACCTAGATTCATCATATTTCATATATTGCTACATTTGACACCCTGTAACTAAAACACCTAGATTCATCATATTTGATATATTGCTACATTAAGGTGGGTACATGCCAGTCTGACACCTGTCATGTAACCTTGACCTCAATTTCATGGTTCATTGAATTTGAACATTTCTTTTCTTTTATACTTATTTCTCTGTAGCTATAATACCTAGAGTCATCATATTTGGTCTATTGTTACATCTTGGTGGGCACATGCCAGTCTGGCACCTGTCTTGTAGCCTTGACCTCAATTTCATGGTTCATTGACTTTGACCATTTCTCTGTAACTATAACACTTACAGGCATCTCATTTTGTCTAATGCTACATCCAAGTCTTACACCTGTCATGTAGCCTTGACCTCAACTTCATGGTTCACTGACTTTCATCATTTCTCTGTAACTAGATCACTTACAGGCACCATATTTTGTCTAATGCTACATCTACTGGAAGGCACATGCCAGTCTGACTTCTCTCATGTAGCCTTGACCTCAATTTCATGGTTCATTAACTTTGATCATTTCTTTGTTACTAGAACACTTACAGGCATCTTATTTGGTCTATTGTTACATCTAGGTGTGCACATGCCAGTCTGGTACCTATCATGTAGCCATGACTAATTATTTTGTTGAAGATATGCATATACAGGCGAGACATTTCTGTGTCTACACTTGCATACTCGTATAAATATCTGGAATACAATTAGATGAAAGGATGTCATGTGACGTAGGAATCAATTGGGTTTGCTGGAAAGTGTAAGGTCCTATGGTTGGGTCAACCACTTGCTAGAATATCAAATGAAATGTAAAACAGCCTTGCACTGGTATTCTGTAGCAAAATTAGATATATTGGCAATTAAGAAACAATGTGTAAACAAGACTTGACTTTACATGTTGATATTGTTTTCCACCAAAGGATGGTAAAGGGAAATAACATATTTTTGTTTTAGTACATGGTATATACATGAGTTTGTAACACACTATTGTGCCATAGTCATTATAAAATGGTTGTTCAGATTGATTTTGTTTAAAATTATAGACACTGCAAACTGATAGTGAAAAACAAGCAATAAAATGTAATTACTTGTATTATTTTTGTTGTGTTAATTATCCACTAATTAATATTAATGTATATCGTTATACCTTTAACTAATGTTGAAGTCCTACATTTTGTTTACCAATTTATTTAATTTTCTGAATATTGTATAGCATGGAAAAATCAGTGTCTGTCATCAGCATCACAAAAAAATTTTGTCACATTTTTCTTAGGAACCATATATCCCAGCCTTCTGCAAATTGGCATGGAGTATCAGTATTTGGACCTTTACAGTTTAAAAGAGTTGATGATCTCTTGCATACCCACTTCCTGTTTGATGGAACTTGGAATATTTTTCGCAGTCGCCATCTTAAAAATTTTGTCATTTTTCTCAGGAACCACGTATCCCAGCCTTCTTCAATTTGGCTTGGAGTATCTGTATTTGGACCTATGCCTTGTAAGAGAGGGATTTATGCATGCCCACTTCCTGTGTGACAGTCTGAACTTAGAATACTTTTTGCATTTTTACGCAGGCAACACATGCCTTTCCTGGAAGACTTGCTACTAAGTTTGTAGATTTGTCTGATATAGTTGTAAAGCCTCAGATAAAATTTCATGTTAAATGTTATGTTCAATTAATTTCAACTTTTTTCTTAGGTCGATTCTAAACTTTAAAAAAATTCTGCTAACATGTAAAACAAGGATAGAAACTGACATTAAAAATACATATTTAGTTATTGGTATTTGATACTGTGAAAATACTATTATTGTTGGGGTTCCAATTTTCTTGGATTTTGTGATTCCCTTAAACCACAAAATAAAGATCCCAACAAAATTCATTACCGTAGAGTGTTAATGCATTGATTTTGAAACCTTGAATTTAAGTACCCACAAAACAGTGATATTTATGAAAAAACACTAAAATTGATGTCCACTAATTAAGTACTTCCACGGTATTTAGCTACACATGTATAAACACAGAGAGCACTGTATTTCTGTTTATGACATGAAATTATATTTCTCTATAGTAATTTGTATTAATAGGGCAGTTATCCATGTAGAAATTGCATGGATGTGTATATTCTCAGGGTTTTGTAGAAAAATTAATTTCTGTTTTATAACTGACAAGGCAGTAAGGGTCAGTGTGCATATCACAAGCACTGCATTTTTATGCCCTGCGCACGAATGTGGCATATAGTGTTACTCTTGTCCATCCTTCCGTCCATACGTCTGGTCAAGTTTTGCGTTAAGGTACATTTCTTGGAAACTGTAAGGTATAGAACAATTATAGTAGGCCAGTACGTAGATCTTTGATAGTACTACAGAGTTCACTAGGCAGTTTGACATTTTGACCTACATTTCATGGTTGAGTGACTCTAATTAAGTTTTACATGAAAGTCCATTTCTCAAGAACTACACATTATAAGACAATGATGTTTCATCAAGTTAATTGCCTTGATGAGTACTACCCAAATCATTGACAATTAGGTGGCTTTTACCTACATTTTATGCTTCAGTGACTTTGGTTAAGTTTTGCATTAAGGTCCATTTCTCAATTACTACACATAATAAGACAATGATGTTTCATCAAATTAATAATCTTGATGAGTACTACACAAATCATTGACAATTAGGTGGCTTTGACCTACATTTTACGCTTCAGTGACTTTGGTTAAGTTTTGCGTTAAGGTCCATTTCTCAACAACTACACATTATAAGACAATGATGTTTCATCAAATTAATTGTTTTGATGAGTACT
Source organism: Modiolus philippinarum (assembly GCA_002080025.1). Taxonomy (NCBI): domain Eukaryota; kingdom Metazoa; phylum Mollusca; class Bivalvia; order Mytilida; family Modiolidae; genus Modiolus; species Modiolus philippinarum. The sequence goes on from MJUU01035969.1 coordinate 93,539, forward strand.
ACACAAAATCATTGACAATTAGGTGGCTTTGACCTACACTTTACGCTTCAGTGACTTTGGTTAAGTTTTGTGTTAAGGTCCATTTCTCAAAAACTACACATTATAAGACAATGATGTTTCATCAAATTAATTGCCTTGATGAGTACTACCCAAGTCATTCACAATTAAGTGACTTTGACCTACATTTTATGCTTCAGTGACTTTGGTTAACTTTTGCATTTAAGGCTGTTTCTCAATTACTAAGTATTGTAGCATCATGATATTTCACTGTAACATTCATCTATAGGAGAACTACCTGTTTCACCAAGCATTGGGTATCCATGACCTACATTTTATGCTTGAATGACTCTGTTAAATTTTTGGGTTTAGGTCCACTTCTAAGCAAATGCACACAATATTCCATCACAATTCACTGACAGAGGATTTATTTTATGCCCAATTGACTTAGGTTATCTTTGCGATAAATTTATTAGCAGGGCATCCGTGTCTTACAGACACAATCTCTAGTTTATGTCATAAATTTCTTCTTGATTAACTTTTTTACCAACCTTGATGAAAAAATTGTTTCCCTTCATTGAGAGCAAGTATATAAACATGTTTTGGAAAAACGAAGGCTCTTAATTTTTTTTTGTGGGGCTTTGGGCTCCAACACTAGATCTCCAGGCTCTCGGAGAGCTGTTGAGACCGTGTTATTACCCGAACAAGTGTTACAGGCATAACTTGTATGATTGCAATACTCACAAATGTGGAATGATGATTTTTGCAACAAAATGAGATGAAAAATATTAATCCTAACCATTACACAGTTTTAATTAGTTAGGTCTGCTGATGCTTCTTGTTGACATTAAAGTACTGATAGGGGGAAAAAAAAGTGTTTTGAGTTGAATTTCTCATAATCATCCGGATGAAATGCTTGAGTTAATTTTGATTTGATCAGGGTTCATATCCTTGAAAGGCCTTAAAATGAATGTTGGAAATCAAGTACTTGAAAATAAATTTAATTTTTGAAATGGTCCTTAAAAGCACTTGAAACTTCTATTTCATCAAAAAGGAAAATGGTTCTGTATTTCAGTTATCTTACAACAATGTACATGAAAAAATCAAGAAAACTAAATAATTTAAGAAATAAAACATGAAAAGTTATAACCATAAGAGTCGAAGATGACAAACACATCCCTAACAATTGTGCAAAATACCCTAAACATGAAAATGTGATTCCTTGAAAATGGTTTGTCAACCTTATATGCTAGAAGACACTTGTCGGATGTTTCAAGTTTTCTATTGGGTTTGAAATTGTGTAGATTGTTAGTTGTGGTCTTTGTAATTCACTGCAAAGTGATAAAATGGCTTCTTAAATGACGTGACGTTCATAACAATTTTTGCACACTAGAATAATTCCTACTTTATCTATATATTTGTTCAATATTATTGTAATTCTGAAACAAATAAATTTGTCCCTTGTTTTTAGTAAAAAATGAGGACTTTTATTACAATGAAACATTAGACATGTGTTGTAAATACAAAAAAAAAATAAATATGATGGTACATGTTGTAAATACAAGAAAATGATAATAATGACGGTTAATATTAATTAAATACGTAAATCTCCAGTTGTATGTGTTTTTTCTTGCCATAATTTTACAGGAATTTAGAGTGATATTGTTTCTGAAAACTAATAATTTGTTCTAGCAAAGGTGAAAGCAAATTCATCAAGCTTGAATTTTAGCTTTTTATACGACCGCAAAAATTTTTGCGGTCGTATAATGGTATAGTGCTGTCATCGTCTGTAGACACTTTTGTTTTGGGTCAATAACTTTAGTTCCAGTTGACTAATCCTTATAAAATTTTAACAAAATGTTCCTTGGCACAAAAGAAAGGCTTTGCTTAGTTTTAGCTGTTGTGGCCCACCCGTTTTTATACGACCGCAAAAATTTTTTCGGTCGTATATTGGTATGGTGCTGTCGTCGTCGTCTGTAGACACTTTTGTTTGTGGTCAATAACTTTCGTTCCAGTAGATCAATCCTTATGAAATTTTAACATAATGTTCTTTGGTACAAAAGGAGGGCTTGCATTTGTTTTGGTCATTGTGACCCCACCCATTTTTAAAAAAGGGGCCAAAAAGGGTTAAATTGGGTGTTTTCACATATTTGTCTGTAGAATCTCTATTATTAATCAGATTTTGATGGGGTTTCTTTCAGTAAACTCCTTAGAAAATTTCCAATCTGGAGTATGCCAACAGATTTCACGTGGCCTGTACTGTTCACGAAATAAATGAAGCCCAAAAGGGGCAAATTTCAAAAATTTCATTTTTAGCTCACCTGGCTAGAGCCAGGGTGAGCTTTTGCCATCACTTTTCGTCCGGTTGTCCGTCCGTCCGGCGTAAACTTTTCATTCAAAGATCTTCTTCTCTGAAACTACTGGGCCAATTGAAACCAAACTTGGCCACAATAGTCCTTAGATGGTCCC
>MJUU01035969.1:99694-117924 GCA_002080025.1 Modiolus philippinarum
GTCAGGTCAAAGGTCAAGGTCACCGAGTGCAAAATTGAAAACTTTAACAAAAACTTTAACATTGCCCATATCTTTTCAACCAGATGTGATAGGACCTTCATATTTGGCCTGTATATTGTTCATATGAAACTGAACAGCATTATGCAAAATTCACTAAGGTCAGGTCAAAGGTCAAGGTCACAGAGGTAAAAAAGTTAAAATATAGATTTTGCTATAGCTCGTTAATTACAATTGCTAGAGGATTGATATTCTATATATGAATAGATCTAATGAAGCTTAATACAAATACACTTAAAAAAATATGGTCAGGTCAAAGGTTAAGGTCACTGAGTGAAAATTTGAAAACTTTAACATTGCTGATATTTTTCCAACCAGATGTGATAGGACCTTGATATTTGGCCTGTATATTGATCATATAAAGCTGAACACCATTATGCAAATTTCATTAAGGTCAGGTCAAAGGTCAAGGTCACAGGGGTCAAAGGGTAAAAATCTAGATTTTGCTTTTAGCTCGTTAATTACAATTGCAAGAGGTTTGATATTCTGTATGTGAATAAATCTAATGGAGCTTAGTATAAATTATTATTTAACCTTAATTTCTAGTGATTGCAATTTTATTATTTATGTTGTATGGTAGACATGGTTGCTGCCGGGGGCATAGTGTTTCACAAACACATCTTGTTCAAATTTCAGTGGACGACATGCTGCGGTCGGATCATGCTGCGCTCCGCGTAGCCCTTTATTAAAAAAAGGGGCCAAAAAGGTTAAATTTGATGTTTTCACATATTTGACTGTAGAATCTTTATTAGGGCCCCGCATCGAGATGCGGGTGCCCTATAGTTTTCACTTTGTCTGTCCGTCCGTCTGACCGTCGAAGTTTTCTTGGCTTTACAGGTGGGAATGATTTCATATTTGGTCTGTAGCTTTATGATGATGAGTTGTACCGTGTAAGCAATTTTCAGGTTTGCCGTGCCACTACTTCCTGTTTGCCGATACTTTAACTTTTTATTCTACCACTCTATGCATGAAAATTTTTCGTCAAAGTTTTCTTGGCTTCTACAGGTGGGAATGATTTCGTATTTAGTCTAAAGCTTCATGATGATGAGTTGTATCGTGTAAGCTATTTTTAGGTTTGCCATGCCACTACTTCCTGTTTGCCGAAATAACTTTTTATTGTACCACTCTATGGATGAAAATTTTTGTCAAAGTTTTCTTGGCCTCTACAACTGGGAATGATTTGATATTTGGTGTAAAGCTTCATGATGATGAGTTGTATCGTGTAAGCTATTTTCAGGTTTGCTGTGCCACTACATCCTATTTGCCGATACTTTTTAACTTTTTATTTTAAAATATTTTCATTAAACAAATGTTGATAATTTGGTACAAAGGAAGTGACTGCCTTATTGCGGGGCCCTCCTGCGTTCAGCAGTACCTCTAGATATTTATCAGATTTTGATGGGGTTTCTTTCAGTGTCCTCCTGAGGATATTTCCAATCAGTAGTATGCCAACGGATTTCACGTGGCATGTGCTGTTCACAAGATAAATGGGGCCCAAAAGGGGCGAATTTCAATAATTTTATTTTTTTTTAAATTTTTTAGTCCAATTTTGATGCAGTTTTTTGCAATGAATTCCTCATGAAATTTAACATAGGGCTGCACCATCTGATTTTTGATAACTTGTTTTTTTTTCAACCTATGAGGGGCACAAGGGGGCAAAAATTGTGAATATACAGATTACCTAAAATTTTTATTTTTCATCTGATTTCAATGGGATTTTTTTCTCTAGATTCCTCTCATTGTAGGATTTCAGTAGTATGTTGACGGATTAAGGGTAGCTCTTACAGTTTCCGAGCTATTAGGGTCAAAGGGGCCAAAATTGCAAATTTTAGAAATATGTAAAATCTTTATTTTACATCAGATTTTGATGGAATTTTTTTCTGTGGATTCCTCTTAATGTAAGCTGTCCGTGGTATGTCAACTGTTTTGACATAGCTCATACTGTTTCTGAGCTATAAGGGGTCAAATGGGCCAAGTTGCAATATTTCAAAATATGTGAAATCTTTATTTTTCATTGGAATTCAACCTGAGTTTTTTCTTTGGGTTTCTCTTGATAGTAATCAACAGAATTTCTTAGCTCTAAAAGTATCCTAGTAATAAGGGATTAAAATGGCTAATTTTTATTTTCACAAGTTTGTGTCCAGTTAATTTATGTGTCAAGGTCCTTACTGTGTCCACATTCATTTTAGTTTACACTTGTTCAAATTTCACTGGTCGACATGCTGCAGTCGTATCATGCTGTGCTCGGCGTAGCCCTTTATTTAACAGTGATGAAAGTTTTCCGCGGATCTGCGGATTTCCGCTTTTTTGCTTTCAAGCTGCTCCATTATATTTGTTTTTTTACTATATACCTACTTCCAGTGTAGTGGATTTCCGCTTTTTTCTACTGTCAATCACAATTTCATCTCTGATTTAACAAAGTTGTAAACCAACAAGAGGCTCTCAAGAGCCTGTATCACTCACATGGACCATGGCCAATACATTTAGTCAAATAAACTTTAATGTTAAAGTGTTTCAATTTCAAAGTATGTTAAAACTATTTTCCTGCTGGTGGCCATCTTGGATATAGCAATGACCTGAATTTTTTTTTTGCAGGGGACCACCTGAAAACTATTGTGGCATAGTTTTGTTCCAATTGGGGGAACAGTTTCAGAGGAGAAGATTTCTGAATGTGTTTTCCCCTAGGGTCCAATGTTGAAACTAAGTTCCCCTTTGGTGGCCATCTTGGATGTAGCAATGACCTGAAAAAATTTTTGCAGGAGACCACATTGAAACTATTGTAGCCATGTTTGGTTCCAATAGACGATATTCCACTTTCAAATTTTTTGGTAATTGTCAACATCTTACCCCGAATCTACTGGAAACTGGTACCTGACGTCAGTTGAGCGTAATCTGGGAATTCTCCTATTTATTTTCTGGACCTAAAATAAATTGGTTGGAAATGACCCGCCTGGGATAAAATGTTGATTTATGACATGTTCGGCTTTATTCAAATCATAAATACCTTTCATATGTTGATTGAAGAATTTATTCCCTTTGCCCTCATACAGCGGGACGCCATTTTTACCCCGTTTGACCTCTTTGACCCGCCATTCTAATACCCGGAACGTTCCGGAATTGGACTTTTTGGCCCAGCACTTCTAAGTGTCCAATGTTAGAAAGATAATTTGACTTCGAATTTTCTTAGATTCCCTATGTATGGGTTACCTCATAAGGGCAACAACTCCTCTTAAACCACAAAAAGGATTTTAATGAAACTTTACAGTGAAATTCAAATGTAGTGTTGCGTGTCACTCAAATTGTAATGGTCAAATTCCTCAATGGAAAGATGTTCTCGATAATATCACATCCTAAATTTACACAAAGGAAGGACACTATATGGAAATGTGCATGAAGGAATCTTATTTTTTTATTCGAAACAGGAAAGGGAGATAATTTGACATTGACTTTTCTTGGATTCCCGATGTATGGGTAACTTCGTAAGCGCAACTCCTCTTAAACCACTGAAAGGATTTTGATGAAACTTTACATAAAGGAAGGACACTATGTTGAGACTGCATGAAGCAATATGATTATTTTTGGAAACCAGGAAAGGGGGGTAATTTGACTTGGACTTTCGTTGAAGAAAATGTCAAAGAGGCAAGAAAAAAGGGTGAATTTTATTTTTGTCCGATTTTGAAAGAGTATTTTCATTGTCATCCTTACGAAAAGTTCTTTCTTTGAGATTATATTATTGTGTCCATACTTGTATGTGTTGTGTCCACACCCACTAAAATTTGCACTTACCATATCGATTCAGGGTTTCAGTGAGCGGGGGGTTTATTTGGCTGCCATTCAGCGACAGCTTGTTTCATTTTGGCTCAGCAGTTTCAGAGTAGATCATTGAATGTGTTTTCTCATAGGGTCCAATTTGAAAACAATTTCCTCCAAATTTAGGTCACTGTTACCTTGAATTTGACCTTTATGATAGTAAAACAATGTTTATTTTGTGTCTGGAGCAGAACTTTTGTACCATAGCTGCATAGCACTAGAATTATCAAACGTGTAGATGCATCATTGAAAGGTGATGTGTTGCATACCAAATTTAGGTCACTGTGACAGTTAATTTGACCTATATGATGGTAAAACAAGTCCATTTTGTGTCTAGAGCAGAAATTTTGTACCATGGTGAATGAAAATATGGAGTAAATGTACATGAGACAGTCTCTACAAATACATGGTATATCATAGCTGCATAGCACTAGAATTATCAAACTTGATAATGTTGATGCATCATTGGAAGGCAGTGTGCAACTTACTATATGTAAGTTACAAAAACAATGTGCACATCATGACTGGAGCAGAACTTTTGTAGCCTAACATAAGGACTATCAAACTTGGTATGTGATTGCATACTGGGAAGATGATGCTGTGTACCAATTGTAGGTCACTTTGACCTTGACTTTGACCTTTAACTCGACAATAGTAAATCCTTGTTCATTTTGTGTCTAGAGCTCAGTTAAAAAATCCTTGTATCAACCTCATCAAAAGTCATTAATTATATACAGTAGAACTTCGATGGCTTCGAACTGCAATAACTCCAACACCATGGATGCCTCGAACCCTCTCTGTGGTCCCTTGTTTCAAATTTTAACATAGTTCAACCTCGATATATCGAACACCCCTTTGGCTCAAACTGATTTCATCTGTCCCTTTGGTGTTCGAGCCATCGAAGTTCGACTCTTACTTTTGTATTATTTAATGTACAGTTGAACTTTGATGGCTCATACTGCAATAACGTGACACCATGGATGTTCTGAATCCTTTTGTTGTCACTTTGTTATCCCCTCCCCCTTGGGGAGGGGATAAAGCGTTTCACTCATTCATCCGCTCCTCCGTCCGTTCAAACTTAAGACCATATATCTTTTGAATAACAAGTCATAGATGGACAAGATTTTGTCCATGGATGCATCTTGAATAGTACTTGAGGCTGATATATAGAATAGGTGGATTTGACCTACATTTCATGCATGAGTGACTCAGGTTAAAGTTTTTGTAAGAGTCCAGATCTGAGATACTACAACTCGTAGAGAAATAATATTTTGTATGTAAATGCATCTTGTAAAGTTACAAAGTTCCAGATAAAAATTAGGTCACTTTGACCTACATTTCATGCATGAGTGAATTAGGTTACAGTTTTTTGAAAGAGTCCAGATCTGGGATACTACAGATTGTAGAGGTTTTGTAAGAGTCCAGGTCTGGGATACTACAAATTGTAGAGGAATAATATTTTGTATGTAGATGTGTCTTGTAAAGTTACCAAGCTCCAGGCGAAAATTAGGTCACTTTAACCTACATTTCATGCATGAGTGAATTAGGTTAAAGTTTTGTAAGAGTCCAGATCTGGGATACTACAACTGGTAGAGGAATAATATTTTGTATGTAGATGCGTCTTGTAAAGTAACAAAGCTCCAGGCGAAAATTAGGTCACTTTGACCTACATTTCATACATAAGTGAATTAGATTAAAGTTTTTGTAAGAGTCCAGATCTGGGATACTACAACTGGTAGAGGAATAATATTTTGTATGTAGATGCGTCTTGTAAAGTTACGAAGCTCCAGATTAAAATTAGGTCACTTTGACCTGCATTTCATGCATGAGTGAATTAGGTTAAAGTTTTTGTTACAGTCTTGATCTTAGATAATACAACTTGTAGATTATTCTTTCATCGGTAGATGCCTATGCTATTGGTATTATGCCTCTGATTGAAATAAGGTCACTACATTTCTTGTATGACTGACTCAGATTTAAGTGACAAGCCAGATCTTGAATGGTACAACTTTGTGGAGTGCTTTTAATACTAGACAAACATTGAACAACCGAGCAAGGGATTAGCTGTCGTTTCCGACTGCCCCTTCTCTTGTTAAAGTTAAAACAGAATTCGACTTCATTTTCATCACTACCTTGAGAGTTTGTGCCAGGGAAGTTTAACTTATTCCCTTTGTATGAAGTAGTAGATATAAATGATTAGAATGAAACAATAATAATGTGGCTGAAGGTGAAAATTTCAAAATTACATGCCTTGGTACTCGAATTCAACAATTAAAACGCAGTTGTGGGAGATATTAGTCTGGCTATGCCGACAGCTCTAGCTCAGCTAGAAATCAATCATTACAGCAGGAGAAAAAATTCCACACTTTATCAAACAGGAAGTACAAGTCAGCCTGGATTGACAATAGAAGGTTCCTACAACTAATAATGCAAGGCTGCATACCATTTGAAACCTACCCCTCCATTAGAAGCTGCAAAACTCTAACTAAAATTTCATGCTGACAAGGTGAATGCAATATACTTCTTTCTACCAAGTGGGGGGTATAATTTGTTTGCGATTTATTTCTGAAATGTCCAAAATATTGATTCACTCAAGAGAATTTTTTTCTCAGCTATTGCATGATGGTATACACAGTGTATTCTTAATATGTGAGTAGTCTAAAAAATTTACACAAAGAAATGGTATTTGATTGTCTTTGGAGTAGATAGGGAGTCTGTTAAATGTCACAAGCTGTACTATTCATGTAGTGCTATGTTTTGAAATTTCTTTTATTGGTTGACTATTAACCATATAAAGTTATAAAAAATGCATGGGTGTTCCACATGATCACATGTGTCGCCTGCACTATACTAATTGAAGAATTTGTGTGTTTGAAAGAGAATTACAAAGTCCATGGTCCACATCTACATAATATACTGAAGCATTCCTCCAAGTTTGGTAGAAAATAAAAGCCATTAAAGACGAGTTGCAGATAATGAAGGCATACCCTTATGACACCAATAAGCTAAAACGACAAAGGCCAATCATAAAAAATATGGAATCTAGAGAAAAAACTAAAAAAATGCAAATCAAAATGCATTGTGCACATCTGCAATATTTACTTAGAAATTCCTGCAAGTTTGGTTGAAAAGTACCAAGCAGTTTAGGAGGAGTTGAGGATACATTGAGGCACACCCAAAGACTCCAGTAAGCTAAAATGACAAAGTACAATCACAACATGGAAATCTGGGAAAAAAAACAAAAAAAATACAGAACAAAATGCATGATGCACATCTGCAATATACTTTTGTATAATGAGGAATTCCTGCAAGTTTGGATGAAAAGTGCCGAGCAGTTTAGGAGAAGTTGCTGATAATAGAGGCATACCCTCAAGACTCTAATAAGCTAAAATGACAAAGTTCAAAAATATAGTAAAATCTGGGGGAAAAAAATAGAGAAAAAAAAATGCATATCTACAATATAAACTAAATCAATTTTCTGCAAGTTTGGTTGAAAAGTGCTACACGGTTTAGTGTACAAAATATTTTATTAAGTAAACAAAGTATACATACAATAAAAAACATATAAAAAGGATTGGAGAGCAATTTATACAAATTCGTTTCCTATGAAGAATTAACAAGAGCTGTCGCCAAATGGCAACCAGGTATACCCCACTCACTGAGCCCTGGATCAAAATTTCATGTTTTCACTAAATTTCGTAATTAAGTCCAATTTTCATCAAACATGAAGTACACATCTGACAGAACTCAAAATATGACGTTCCTTACAACTGATCATACAGAGGCTGCATACCAATTTTGAAATCAATCCCTTTTGTAGAAGCTGAGAAAAATGTGACAAAAAAGTCACGTTTTAAATGCATTTTGTAACTAAGTCCACATTTCATGAAACAGGAAGTACACATCTGACAGGACTCAAAATAAGACATTCCTCACAAGTAACCATATAGAGGCTGAATACCAATTTTGAAATCAATCCCTCTTGTAGAAGCTGAGAAAAATGCAACAAAAACTTCATGTTTTCAATGCATTTTGTAACTTTAAGTTAGTCCATATTTCAAGAAACAGGAAGTACAAATCTGACAGGACTCAAAATAAGATATTCCTTACAACTAACAATATAGAGGCTGCATACAAATTTTGAAATCAATACCTCTTGTAGAAGCTGAGAAAATGTGATGAAAAATTCATGTTTTCACTACATTTAGTAACAAAGTCCATTTGTAAAACAGAAAGTACACATCCGACAGGACTCAAAGTATGACATTAATTACAACTAACCATATAGAGGCTGAATACTACTTTTGAAATCAATTCCTCTTGTAGAAGGGAGAAAAATGCGACAAAAATTTCTTCGGACAAACGGACAGACAAGGTGAATCCAGTGTACCCCCTTTCTATCGAGTGGGGGTATAATTAAACAAATTACAGAAGATGGAAATTATAATTCAACTTAGTTTTACTTAGCTTTATCCCTTTCATACCTTATATCCCTAAACCTATTAAACCAAGAAAATATTGATAATCCATACTCAATAGTCAGGTGACCAAGCATCACAATATAGATTATGAAGACAGATATAATACACAAGCAACAATATAATAGATAAGTATGTTCAAGTAACTACTGTACAAATCTTTTAATTCTAACCATACATAAAGTGTTGTACTATTGAAAATTATTGACGTTTTCGTTTTTGGATAGAGTAGATTTTGGATATTTGCACTAGGTAGAGGCAAAACACAAAAATTGTATCTGTAACACAGTTTCATCCCCACATACATAAGTGAGAAATCTTAAGATGAAAGTTAGTATACATGAACTACATCTTTGTCAATTTTGCTTTTATTTATGGTTTTGTTTATATTTAGATTTGTATTGACTGGCTTTGACCTTCATTTTACACTTCAATGACTTTGATTAAGTTTTGCCCTTAAGAGTATCACATCCAAATCGCTACTCTGAGTCTTCTGTACTTTTGACCCCCTTTACATATATTTCTACAACAGCCCATATATAAAAACAAGTTTAGATGTCTTGCCCATGTTGGTTGCTTAATTGATGTAAAAAATGAAACTGGCAAAATCAAAAAAATGCTCACTGGACCATGAAATTAAGATTACAGACAAAAGCCATATTTCAGACTGTCATGTTCTACCCAACCAACCCTCATACCAAATATTATTGACCAACCACTAATAGACACTGAGAAACTTAACATGCTTAGTAGTAATTGAAATTGAGGTCAAGGACAAAAACCTTATGGCATAATGTCATGTACTATCAAGACCAACTCAAATACCAAATATCATTGACCTAGCACTTGCAATCGCTGAAAAACTTAACTAAACACAAAAAATTTACAAGCTCACTGGACCGTAAAATAGAGGTCAAGGACAAAAGCGATATGATGGACTGTCATGCACTACCCAAGGACAACCTATATACCCAACATTATTGACCTATCAATGATAAATACTGAGAAACTGAACTAATCACAAAAACTTGACATGCTTACTGTACCGTGAAACTTAGGTCACAGACAAAAGCCATATAGTGGATTGTCATATACTACCAAAGACCAACCTATTTACCAAATATTGACCTACCACTTATAGTTTTTGACCTAATCACAAAAACTTAACATGAAAGTTTACGCCGCCACTACCATTGCTGTCATACTTTATATGCCAATGTCTTTTAGTCGTTGGCATAACAACCAGCCAGTATGTAAACAATTCTAAGTATGTCAGAAAAGACATGTATACACTTTTTCAAGAGAAAAACTCTTTTCCATAATTCTGTTTTTGAATCAAGCCCAACATTAAAAGTGGTTCTATTAAGCTGTCTCTATCTGATTTAAGTAGGTAATTATATGACTTGGTGTAGAGAATTTCTGGTTTACTCCTTCCATCACATCTCAAATTGGACTCTAAAATCTGGTTATACTGGGTCTCTGTGGCATATAATGATGTAAATGTTACCTGGAAAATATAAAAATATTGAAAATAGAATGTTAATTCAATAAATAAGCAGGTAGATTTTGTGTCACTACACAATTTACCTGTAGCAGGTACATTTTAATGGCAGAGAAAGGTGGAGTCACCTTGCAAAGGTGTCTGTCAAACCTTCAAATGTATAACTGAGCAGCTGGCCAGTAGATTGTACTCTTTTGGTTCTTTAAAAAGCAGGATGTGAACATGCATTTAAATTAAATGGGCATGGGGTTCCATAATGCACACTTAGAACTAGACATACCACCACTTGAATTCTCCTCTGTGACTGACACAGATTTTCCCCATAATTCAATAAGATAACAATATTGATCTATGTATTGCTACTGTCTTAAAGACTGGAAAATATCATCATCTCAGTTGTCCTATAATTTAGTGCTCCTTTCTTATAACACATATATGTAAAATTTATGAAACTGACCATCTAATATTTTATCTCCATGACTCTCTTACAGTGTAGGTGCCCTGCTTTTCCCTGTCATTTTCTAACCATTTTGATTTTGCAAAAGTTGAGTCTTCAGTATCTCTTTCATAAACTGGAACATGGTATTAACTATCATGTCTCATATACATGTATTTACCGACACACGACTAAGAAACATTTCAAGTAGGTTAGTTCTAACTGGTCAAGTAACTTAAGAGGAGATCTTTGAATATGTTTTACCATAGGGTCCAATGTTAACCTAAGTTCTCCACTGGTGGCAATTTGGATGTGGTGCAGACTTGCCCGACAAATTTCATAAACAGGACCACCCAAGTTCATGGGTTGGTTTAAATTGGCTTTGAGGCTTTAGAGGAGAAGATCTTTGAATGCTTTACCATAAGGTCTAATAATAAACTATGTTTTTGCTCACGGCCATCTTTCATTGAATGTGGACTTGCCGGACAAAGAAGACAAACTAAGCACCATTGTGACCATTTATGATCCCATTGGCCAAGTCCCTTCAGAGGAGAAGATTTTTCTCATAGAATCAAATTTAAAACTAAGTTCCTGACTGGCAACCATCTTTGATGAAGTGCATCCTTTCCGGACACATTTTTTTAAAAGAGGACTACCCAAGGGCTACTGTGATCAAGTTTGCTTTCAACTGGGCCAGGGGTTTCACACCAGTTGATATTTAAATGAAATGTTTACAACATAAAGACAGACAGCAAGTGATGGCAAAAGCTCACACTAAAAATAGTAATGGTGCATTACATGATACCCCTCCACATTTCAAAAAATTTCAAAGTTTCAAGGGTAAACTCCATAACCCCTTGGATCTTTTGAGTCCCAAGTCATACTTGGTCTGAATTTTATGATATACAACTTACATACCAAGTTTGAAGATAATTTGCTATTTTGTTGACAAGTTATCAGTCAGAAACTCTGAAATTCGCAAAATTTCAAAGCTTCAAGGGGCATAACTCCAGAACACCTTGGACCTTTAAATCAAAAATCCAACTTAGCCTGAGATATATGATAAACAATTTACAACCAAGTTTGAAGACTGGACCTTATTTCCTTCACAAGCTATCAGTCGGAAACGCTGCCACATTTCACAAAATTTCAAAGTTTCAAGGGGCATAACTCCAGAACTCATTGGACTGTTGAACCCGAAATTGAACTTGGCCTGAGTGTTATGATATACAACTTACATACAAAGTTAAAGGACTGTATCTTAATTCCTTCACAAGTTATCAGTCAGAAACCCTGAAATTCACAAAAATTCAAAGTATCAAGGGGCATAACTCCAGAACCCCTTGGACCTTTGAACCCAAAATTGAACTCGGTCTGAGTTATATGATAAACAACTTACATACCAAGTTTGAAGATTATATCTTATTTCCTTGAAAATAATCAGTCGGAAGCCTACGGGGGACGGACTGACAGACTGACGCACAGACAGACAGGCACACAACTGTTGGTATCACATAATAACATAACTTTGCTTCTTTAAATGTTTAAATAGAATAGCCTTATTTTGTTTCTGCTCTTAAAGATATTTTGAATTCTGGTCTTGACAACATTTGTTAATGTCTGCCCTGAAGAGACATGAATTGATGCAGTGACAGAGACAGAAGTCAGATTTTGTTGCATGTATTTACTAACATTAGTTTTTTCCACAATCATTCCTAAAATTTTGCCTTCTGCTACTGAAGATTTGAGATACATGAGTAACTCTCCACCATGCTGACCCAACACTTGGTTAGGTATAGGTTTTACAGGATACTGGGTATCTAAGTTTTCTTCTAGTAACCTTGCCCTTTTCCTCTCTGGTTCATCATCTCTTGTAAATTCATTTTTTACCTAAGTAAGATAATAAAATCCAGTAGCCTTTTAATCCATTAAAAATTATCATTAGATATTAATACAAAATAATTAATGTATACATGACTAAAATTTATTTTGCTAAGTTGGCCAACAGGCGACACGATAGTCAAAGAGAAAGCTGTGCTTGTTATATGTTAGTTATGAAGGTAATGCTACAAGTCATGTTAGCCAATTACAAGCTGTTTTGAATGTGGGGAATCATTTAAGCATTCAGTTCAACACTTAGAATTTTGGAAATAATCCAAAATATTAATATGATGTTAACTTTATCTATCACTTCCAAGGGCAGATCCAGGGTTTTGGAAAATGGTGTAAATTATGAATATGGCATGAAAACCACCATGGGGAGGGAGCCAAAAAGTTTTGGATAATTTTTTTTGTAAAAAATCCTATGAATATATCATTTTCAAGCACATTTATACATGTGTCAAAATTATGGGTATATGGGTAGTTAAATACATAATTCCCTAATCAATTGCCATTTTTTTTGGATGGGAAAGGGGGTTGTATGCACCCTTAAATCTGCCCTACTTCTATCTAATTGTCCAAAATGAGACTTTTGTAATACCTGCTTTAATTATTAAAGAATTATTTCAGTCATTAACAAACATCTATGAGCAATGTGTTTAAGCAGTAAATGTTTAAATGTCTAGCCTCAATATGGGTATATGGGTAGTTAAATACATAATTCCCTTATCAATTGCCATTTTTTTTGGATGAGAAAGGGGGTTGTATGCACCCTAAAATCTGCCCTACTTCTATCTAATTGTCCAAAATGAGACTTTTGTAATACCTTCTTTAATGATTAAAGAATTATTTCAGTCATTAACAAACATCTATGAGCAATGTGTTTTAGCAGTAAATGTTTAAATGTCAAGCCTCAATATACTTTTACTTCAGGTCACCAGCTGACCACCATCGTCAAAAAATTGGTCACCAGTTGAAATTTTGGGTGGAAAGGATGTAATTTTTGGTCACCCGAGATATTTTTGGCATTTGAAAAGGTTTGAACTGGTAATGTAAAGCATCATTCAGACTTTTTTGGGGGTGATATCCCTGTACTATCAGAATAAAGTCTCAACAGTTCAAGCTGTCAGCTTTCTTAAGAAGAAAAAAGAAAGACAATAAGAATGATGATAACCATGAATATATTGATAAACAAGATGTGTTTGTGAAACACTATGCCCCCTGTAGCAACCATGTCTACAATACAAAATTAATGCTAAAAATTGCAATATACACTAGAAATTGAGGTTTAATAGACATTTGTATTAAGCTCTATCAAATCTATTCACATATAGAATATTAAGCCTTTAGGAATTGTAATTAATTAGTGACAGCAACAGCTTTTGTTAAAGTTTTCGAATTTGCACTCAGTGACCTTGACCTTTGACCTAACCCTTTTTTTTTTTTAACGAATTTGTACTAATCTCCATTCGATCTATTCACCTACAGATTATCAAGCCTCTAGCCATTGTAATCAACAAGCTATAACAAATTCTAGATTTTTACATTTTTTACCTCTGTGACATTGACCTTTGACCTGACCATAGTGAAATTTGCATAAAGCTGTTCAATTTCAAATGGCCATTATACAGGCCAAATATGCAGGTGCTATCACATCTGGTTGAAAAGAAAAAAACAATGTTGCAGTTTTTGTTAAATTTTTCAAATTTTGCACTCAGTGACCTTGACCTTTGACCTAACCCAATTTTTTTTTTTGGTAAATCTGTTCTAAGCTCCATTAGATCTATTCACATAAAGAATATCAAGCCTCTAGCAATTGTAATTAACAAGCTATAGCAGAATCTAGATTTTGAAATTTTGACCTCTGTGACCTTGACCTTTGACCTAACCTTAATGAAATTTGCATAATGCCAAATATGAATGTCCTATCACATCTACCCCCAGGGAACCCCAGGATATAGATATAGGACCCAGTATTCCAGGCTGCGGGGTACAACCCCTCCAAAACTGGATGTCTGTGGTTGTATGGGATGAATAAGTACACATCCCATCTTTTGGATGGGATGTAAACTCAGGTCCACGTGTTGGAAGAAATGCCACGCTTCCTGCAAGTTAAACAACCCTTGTAGCAAGCTATTTTTTGAGTGGTCCGTCGGTGATTTGCTACAAGGCTAAATTCCCTGCCCTTTGGATTTCACCCTACTTTTCCAGTGGCAGTCAGAATTTCCCGTCCCATGACCCTTTCCATACCCCAAAGTGATTATTTATAAACAAACTTGTTCTCGTCTTGATATAGCTGAAATATTGCTTAGAGACGTTAAACAATATTCAATCAATCAATCAATCTATCACATCTGGTTGAAAAGATATAACATGACCTTTGACCTGACCCAAATAGTTTTGGTGGATTTGTACTAAGCTCCATTAGATCTAACGGTATTCACATATAGAATACCATGCCTCTAGCAATCATAATGTAGTAGCTATAGCAAAATCTAGATTTTGACCTTTTGACCTCTGTGACCTTGACCTTTGACTTAATGAAATCTGCATAAAGGTATTCAGCTTTACATGATCAATACACATACCAAATAAAAAGGGTGTATCACATCTAGTTCAAAAGATAAAGTTGCAGACATACATAAGATTTTTCTTTTCCCATAGTTAATTATCCATTTCTGGATGGTGATGTTCCAATAGCGCCATCATATGGTGTTTACATATCTCAACTTGTTTGCTCGAGTATGTAATAATGTTTGTGATTTTAATGTACGGAATCTTTTCATAACTGAAAAACTATTACATCCGGGTTTTCGTTATCATAAACTAGTTAAAACCTTTACTAAATTTTATCATCGATATAAAGACTTAGTTCATAAATACAATGCAATCTGTAAACATCTAATCAAGGCTGGTATTTAACATCCCTTATTTTACGGTAATGTTTTTACATAAAAGTAAAAAATACTTAAACTGGCCTAACAAACTTATAAAACCTTTAAATCGTCTAATTCATAAAGGTTATAATTATGGTATTGTCATCAAGTCATTACGTATGGCCTTCTTTGGTATTAACATTGATTTTTTGATAGGGTCTTTGCATTTTAACTAAACACATTCTAAATTCTTAAAATCTGTATTGCATGGACATGGGTTATGTATTCCGGTATATGCATGAAATCATTATGCTAAACTCCTCACAGGAAGGGATCTTGGTGGAAGCTGTATACTGAGGGTACATAACTTACTTTCTTTATCAATTGGTAATGGGTCTGGAGCTGGCATGTCAGTTAACTGCTGGTAGTCTCTTGTGATTTCATGTTTATGTCTGTATATTTAGTTCTTTCAGTTTCATTTTTCACAATTGACTCAGTCCTGTTGCCAACTGAATTTTACTGTTACAATTACAGTTACAATTGTTTTTTGATTTATCACATTGGCTAAAGGGGGGAAGGTTTGGGCCCAATAAAACTAGTTTAACCCCACCACAGCAGGTTTGCGCCTGTCCTAAGTCAGGAAATTTATTAAGCCTTTGTGTGTCTTGTCTTTTTTCTAGTTAGTTTACTTTGTGTCTATAGGAGTCTAGGATGATGTTTATTTTGTTGAACTTGATTACTCTTTATTCAGGGGCCGACTCCTACCTGCCGTTGGGTGTGGGGTTTTCCCACCATTCATTGAAGATCTAATGGTGGCTTTGAGTTGTTATTACTCCCCTTTGGGTCGTTGTCTCTTTGACACATTCCCCGTTTCCCTTCTTTTTTCTATACATACATACAGAAAGACAGACAGACATGGCAATATTTTTGATGGATTTGTACTAAGCTCCATTAGATCTGTTCACATATAGAATATCATGCCTCTAGCAATCATATTTTAGGAGCTATAGCAATATCTAGATTTTGACCTTTTGCCCTCTGTGACCTTGACCTTTGACTTGACCTTAATGAAATTTGCATAAAGGTGTTCAACTTTGCATGATCAATACACATACCAAATATGAAGGGTGTATCACATCTAGTGCAAAAGATATGAGCCAGGTTAAAGTTGCAGACAGACAGACATGCATACAGACAGACAGGGCAAAAACAATATGCCCCCGATCTAAAGATCTGGGGGCATAAAAAGCCAGGATCAATGACAAGACAATTAAAACTAATGAAAATCAATCCGGTGCTAATGCTGTTGAGTTTGTTGACACTATTTTTAAAAACTAGACTACATATTGATTTTCAAAAGTTTCAATTGTCATGTCTTCAGTCTTATCTAGTTTATAAATCTGTTCGTTTGCTGATATCATCATTTTTATTGCTTGACTTCCAAAAACATTTTCAAGGAAGCCAATAGCTTCAGAGTTTGCAAGAAATTGTACTGACTGCACTTTCAAAAGAAAGACGCTTAACATTGCTACTTTCAACATTTTCAAACGTCCAAGATATAATATGGAAGAAAACAAATCAACATTGAAAACACTAATGATACAATTTTTTCCAGTCGCCAACATGTGAGGATGTCGTGGGCCTAAAAGGTGACTTCTTTTTATTTTACCAATCGCTGTAGTTGGTCGCATAGGTACCATTTAAGTTGACGAAATAGAGCCATGAATGTATGAATATTTATTAAAGAGACATACACTGATGGAAACAATCAAAAGGTAAATGTATGTTGTGATATATAAAGGAATTAGACAGGAAAAATAAAGCCAAATGTATTCTATTACAGGAAGCATTGAACAGAGACATTTTAGGCATTTTACCTTTGTTATAAATAAAGTTTTCAATTCACAAGAGTCCTGATTATTTGGAGGTAATACTCGAAACCAATTAGCCACTAAATCTGGTGATCCAGAGATTTTCTGTCCTCTTATTCTCATGGACATCTTCTTCCCAATTTTTGCAAATCTGAAAAAAAAATTAACTTATATTCTGATATGGCAATTAACTATTTAAAACATGATTTAGTTTTTCAACAACAATAGTATGTCAAGAACAGACATTTGTCAAAACACTCTCAGTGGACACTAAGTGATATAAACTGGTTAATGTGCCTTTGTTTTAAATAAAAGAATTAAGACATGATTTAAAATTTAGACGAGGTGTTTTTTTCCTGAATTGTATCCCCCCTCAATTTATCAATGTTTAAGTAAGAAAGGGTCATAACTCTTTGAAAAATTGACCGAGCATTCCAAAAAATCAATAGGCAAAACCAGGCATTGTGATAAATACTTAATAAGTTTGGTTGAGGTTTGATCCAAGTTGCAGGAGAAGTGTTGCAACAGAGTATTTCTTGATTAAATTTTGGGTCTGAACATCAGAATGAACTAACCAACATTACTATTTGAAATCAGCATTTTTTTCATCAACTTTTTCAATAATATCAACATGTAATAACTGTGTATGTGTGTTTTGATATTTCTCCTCCAATGTTGGAACACTAACTGTCATGAAGCACAATTGTATTTTACCAAATACAGGAAATTTTATGTTTAATTTTCCAAATTCAAAGGGACCCTGATTTGTCCCAAAAAGGTGAGAAAAAATGTTGGTTATCCACAAACTAAATTTTTTACAAATTTCAAGTCAAAGCCACAACTCTGTGAAAATAAACCAAATCAATATGCTCAACTACACAATGTGGTCACTATTCTTTGAAAAATTTTAATTTTACTGAATTCTAGTCACAATTGGCCATAGCTATGTAACAAAAGGCTCTCAAGAGCCTGTATCGCTCACCTGGGACCTGCAGCACTATAATTCCAAATTGATGGTCCATCTTTGGTTGTGTATGTACATAAGAATCAAAAACTTTTTATACAATTTAATTAAAATTGTTCAAGCAGTTTCAGAGAAGATTTTTGAATGCAGTTTCCAAACTTAAGGGACTAAGTTAATCTACGTTCCCTGCTGGCAGCTACTTAACATAAAACTTTGAAGAGGGTCACATAAGGACTATCATATCAAAATTCCACTGAAATTGTTCAAGCAGTCTCAGAGGAGAAGATCTTTTTATGCATTTCCCACTGAGTCCAATGTTAAACTATGTTTTGCTACTGGTGGCCATGTCGGAAGAC
>MJUU01035969.1:118190-130616 GCA_002080025.1 Modiolus philippinarum
CATGTAAGATGACAGATTGGCACCAAAGTAATAACACTTGGTCACCACCTCATAAACATCATTCATGCCATGTTTGGTTCAAATCCATTCAGTGGTTCTAAAGTAAAAGTTCTTTGTATGCATTTTCCCATAGGGTCCAATGTTAAAATTAAGATCCCCGCTGGCGGCCATGTTGGATGATGGATCGGCACTAAAGTAACAACACTTCGTCAGCACCTCATAAGCATCATTCATGCCAAGTTTCGTTCAAATCCATTCAGTGGTTCTCAAGAAGAAGTTCTTTGTATGAATTTTCCCATTAGGTCAAATGGTAAACTAAGTTCCCCGCTGGCGGCCATCTTGGAAGCGGTCGGAAAACTTGAATGTGTTCAATAAAATATAGTCCTTAACATGCATCACATTTTTGCATTTTAAACTTGACCTCTATCTCATAGCGTTTTTGAAATAAGGACATATAGTAAAAAAATCACGAAAAATTTGACCAATAAAGGACCACAACTCATATAAAGGTACTTGGATTTTCTTCAAAATATCCATGTGGGTAGATCTTAACATGCTGAACATTTTTGCAATTTAAACTTAACCTCTATCTGTTATAGTTTTTTCAATAAAAAATAAAAAACATCAAAATTTTGAAAATTTTACGGAAAAAGGGCAATAACTCTTAGACGGGTTGTCAGATTTTCTTCAAAATTTCAGCATGAGTAGATCTTCTCATGCTGATCATTTTTACTTATGTCAAATTTTTGATATCTGTAACGGTTTTTCAGTTTTTTGCCAAAAACTGTAATTTACCCCTATGTTCTATTTTTGGTAACGGCAGCCATGTTGTTTGACCTAAGACATACAAAATAACAAATTTGAAACTAGATACCCTAGTGATGATTCAGTTAAAGTTTGTTTCCATTTGACCCAGTGGTTTCAGAGGAGAAGATTTTTGAAAGTGAGCTAACGACGGACGGACGACGGACGCCAAGTGATGGCAAAAGCTCACCCTGGCATAGCCAGGTGAGCTAAAAAGTGGCCAAGCATTCTGACAATACTATATGCACAACCAGGCACTGTAGTCAACAACCCTGTGAACTTGTGAAGTATGGTTTCCAAAAGAACAACAATGTAAGAGCAGACCACAAAGTAAATTTTGACTAAATCTCTTAAGAGACAATAAACTGCTGCGCCAAGAGTGCATGATATGCCCGCCCACTGTCAACTCGAACTTTACTGCATTGTTGGACCAAAACAAAATTTTGATTGAAAAAAAAATCAAACAGAATATGTGCCTTCATACCAAGATGTAACCATTCAACAAATGTCAAATTAATATGTAAAAAATGAATTTTCAAAAGAAATATTAAATCCAAGGGCCATAATTGTCCACAAAAATCATTAAACAGGAACCAAATTTAAACTTAATCCATAATTTATAAACATACAATCATAAACTGTATATCAAATCAACATATTCACACATTGTAAAGAAAAGGTGGAGAAACTGATGTTTTTCAAAATTTTACAAAGTCCAAGGGTCATAACTCTGTACAAAATCAACCAACCAAAACCAAATTCGAACTTGAACTGTATCTCACCTAGATATACTCATATACAAAATACCAAATCAATATGTCAAGCGGTTACAGAAAAAAACTCCGGAAACCTATATTTTTCAAAATTTCACTAAGTCCAAGGGTCATAACTCTGTACAAAATCAAATGACTGGAACCAAATTCCATCTTGATCTGTATCTCACCTAGATATAGTCATATACCAAATATGAAATCAATATGTCAAGTGGTTACAGAAAAAAACTCCAGAAACCTATATTTTTCAAAATTTCACTAAGTCCAAGGGCCATAACTCTATACAAAATCAACCGACCGGAACCAAATTCGAACTTGATCTGTATCTTGCCTAGATATACTCATATACCAAATATGAAATCAATATGTCAAGTGGTTACAGAAAAAAAACTCTGGAAACAAATTTTCTCCAAAATTTCATTAAGTCCAAGGGCCATAACTCTGTACAAAATCAACCGACCGGAACCAAATTCGAACTTGATCTGTATTTTACCTTGATATAGTCATATACCAAATATGAAATCAATATGTCAAGCGGTTACAGAAAAATTCTCCAGAAACCAAAAAGTTAACGGATGAACGGACAGAGGGTATACCATAATATGTCCGTCTTTCGACGGGCGTATAAAAAGTACCATAAGTTTACTCTGTGAAAAAAAAGGTTGAACATTCTACAAACACAATATTCACAACAATGCTTCGCAATCAACAACCTGTGAAGTTCAGTTGAAGCTGGATCACAGGGAGGGGGAATAATTTACAATTCCATTTGATATTAGCCCAGTAAGACTTACTAGTACTGATTCTCTGAACTTGTCTAAAATTTTGTTGAATTTAAACCTTAACATCTTATGCAAATTGTTGAAATGGTCATGCTTACAAGGAGTATGAATTTAGCATTTGTTTGTCCAATTTACATACTGAATTTCTTTTTTCTAGAATTCTTTGGAGTCCATCTTCTAACTAAGTGTCAGCATGTCAAAAACCCCTACTTTTTTTCCAAATTGCAGTCACAAATTAAGAAACTAAAAATGTGTCCTTCACTTGTTACATTTTGACTGGACGTGAGTTATCTCCCATTGTTAATTCTAATACAGTAAAACTTTGATGGCTCGAACTGCAATACCTCGAACACCATGGATGTCTCCAACCCTATTTGTGGCCCTTTTGTTCAAGTTTTAACATAATTCGAACTTGATGGCTCCAACACTCCTATAACTCGAATTGTTTTCATCGGTCCCTTGGGTGTTCCACACATCGAAGTTCGACTGTACACATAGATATGACCAAGGTTAGGCGGTATTGACCATTTAAGGAGTATTGACCTGGATAGTTTTAACCGTTTTTTTTTCCCTCCAATTTGCATGAAAATAATTTGGGGGTCACATGACTTATTTATGAAATTGATTTTTTAAATTATCTCCCCTTTACAGAACAAGAATTTGCTGAAAAGGTTAAATATTATGCACAATGCGCAGGTACTCAATAAAAGTGGCATAAACTATTTACATGTAAGACATAGAAAATCATTTTGCCAACTTTCCCATAGTGAATTCCATTGTTCTGTCAGATGTGCAAGAATGATGCTTCGTTTGAAACCCTTGTACTAATTTCTTGCTCACTGTATTGGTTTGAATTCATTCTTTCAACTGAAATCATTTCAAATGGGTTTGAGGAACCTAATATAAATTTTTGGCATTTACACAAGTAATGGCAGCCATTTTGAAAATTCTAAGACCTTAAAACTCTTCTACGCATGATATTCTGACATTTTTGTGGCACATTTAGCTTCAGTAGTACATGTAATTAGTTATTATATTTAAAATTTTGACACACCAATTTAATTATACCATATATATGTTACAGTGAATTTGTAAAATCAGTGATTTTGCAAAATCCCTGAAATTATTAGTGATTATGTTAAACTGAAATTGTCAGGAATTTTGTAAAATCCCTGAAAATCTTGTTAGGAATTATACAAAATCACTGATTAAATAGAATGTAAATTTTTTTGGGAAGATGTTGGTGTATTTAAATTAAAATGCAAACAAAAGTAATTATTATAGGTATAAGAAATTAAAACTGATGGGTGTTCCATGGAACACTTGTGTCGCCTGCACCATAGAAGAGCCACTTTTGGCCAAGTGAACCTCTAAAATCTGTAAATTCAAAATTGTAAGTATCAGGTGTACAATTAAATCAAGTGATCAACAAAGTCTGAAAGGTTGGTTGGAATATGACTTATAGTTTTGAAAGAATACCACATTAACAAACTAAATTAACAAATGAGCTATTTTGGCTCAGTGAACCTCAAAAATCTTTTAAATCAAAATATTACATATCAGATGCACAACATCAGGTGAACAATATATCCTGCAAGTTTGGTTAGAATCTGACTTATAGCTATGATGGAGTTGAGGATTAACTAACCAGATAAACAAATGAGCAACTTTGGCTCCATGAACCTCTAAAATATGTAAAATAAAAATTCTAAGTATCAGGTGCACATCTTCACCAGGTGAAAAAAATATCCTGAAAGTTTGGTTGGAATTCGACTAGCAGTTTTAAAGAAGTTGGGGATTCAAAAACTGACAGACTCACAAATGAGCAATTTTGGCTCCATTTTTTTTGTAAAGTCAAAATTCTAAGTATCAGGTGCACATCTACACCAGGTGAACAATATATTCTGAAAGTTTGGTTGGAATTGGACTAGTAGTTTTGAAGGAGTTGCAGATTCAAAAACTGTCAGACGACGGATAGTAATCCCTATGTGTCGACTCTGCTTACAGCAGGCGACACAATAATAAGGTACCAGACCTTACACAAAAACATTTCTAACCCATATACTGTAATTCATTTAAAACTACATTTTTGAGAAAAAAAATATTGTGAAGCCATTTCTTAACTGTTTTCGTTGAAATTTGCTCAACTAAACTCAGAACTTTGTGCAGTTTAATTGTTTATTTAGGAAATATTCTTACTGGTAGTTTCACAGCATATATTATCTTAAAAAATTCAAAGTTTAGGACAACTATTCCTTACTTATGTAAGTAAAATTGTGATGTCAAATATAACTTTCCTTCTTTTTCTTACTTGAAGAAGTTTTCAAGAGAAAAACTGCTCCTCATTACGTAACATTGATTGCAGAGCCATACTGCATTGAACTATGAGTAATTACAAACTTAAAGTTCTGTCATATTAAAGACTTATATTGAAATGTTAATGTTTTATGTAGAGTTAGGTTTGAAATACAATATCAAGTTAACCGAGTATATATTTGAAACATATTGTATGTTATAAGATAACTGTAAACTTTTTTTACAAATTCCCTAAACATGACCATGGAATCAGTAACATTATCTTTGAATTTTTCAGTGATTTTCTAAAATTCCTGGTTTTAATTTGGGATTTTACAAAACCCACTTGCCAGTTTAGTGATTATACAAAATCCCTGAATTTTCAGTGATTTAACAAATTCCCTAATTTTACAAATTCACTTTAACATATACATTGTATATATATATATATTAATAGTTTAGAATGTTTTATTTTCACCTTTTCTCCATTTTCATGGCAACAGCTCCAATTTTCATGCCGTGTCTACCAAATTTCATCAAGTTTTCAATTGTCAATACATTTATTGTTTTCATGTCAAAAGTTTTCAACATTGCTAAACTGTCTAGTAAGACTACAAATTCCATATATGAATGCTTGTTTTGAACATAGAAGCGCTAGAAAATAAATCAAAATATATACATTGAAAATTACTGATGAACCTTTTCTTTTTTTGGGGTAGTTGACTTTATATTCCTCCAGGCCATCCTCTAAATGATATCAATTTACAAAATCATATACATGCTTACTGACATCTTATGCCAAATAATCTGAGAAAACGTATAAACAGATGCTGGTACATTAAATCAGACACATTTTCTCTGGCCTCACATCTTTCAATACATTGAAGAAACATCTCCATAAAATCTCTTCTTGCATGGTAAAAACTGAAACAAGAAATACATTTGCATATATAATGATTATATTTCATTAGGACTTATTTGACTAATATCTGCTATTATTTCGTAATATATATAAGAGTGTTTAAAAACAAAATTGTGGAGAATTTGTGGCAGTTATACAACTTTGCCAAAAGGTCAGTGGAATATCATAATGACCTCCAAATCTTTTCATTCACTATCAAAAGTGATAAGAAAAACGTAAGAACAGGGGGTGATGACAATTTACTTGTATACGAGAATTGCTGACAGAACATGTTCATTTAAGTGTTGTTGTCATCAAGTTCAAATGATCTGCTATATTTTACCCATTCTTAAAACTAGAGGCTCAGAGACTGAGCCTGTATCGCTCACCTGAGAAATTGCTTCTATGCCATGCATGACCCAAAAGATTATTTTACAAATGAGGTCTAATGTTAAGCCATGTTCTCAGTTGGCACAAGTGTTTTTTGTCTGATCCTATCGACATGAGTTATCTTTGCAAAGGACCTTCAATGCATCATTCCAATACATTTTAGTTAAATTTGCTTGAAAAGTTTCAGAGAAGATAATAAAAAGTATGGTTTTCAAATACCTCACTACGATGTTCAACTATGTTATGCACTGGAGGCCATGTTTTTTGTTGGATCTAAATGAAATTAGCAAATTTTGTAAACTACCTTCCATACACCATTCCTGTAAAGTTTGGTTGAATTTGCTTCAGCAGTTTCAGAGGAGAAGATTAAAATGTGACTTTTTCCCATAGGGTCCAATGTTAAACAATGTACCGTGCTGGCACCCATGTTTTTTGTCGGATCAGAACGAAATGAGCAATCCTCGTTAAGGACCTTTAGTACATCATTCCTGTAAAGTTTGGTTGAATCTATGATTTTTCCCATAGGGTCCAATGTTAAACCTAAGTTCTGTGCTGGCAGCCATGTTTTTTGTCGGATCGGAACAAAATGAGCAATCTTTGTGAAGGACCCACCATACATCATTCCTGAAAAGTTTGGTTGAATTTGCTTCGGTGGTTTCAGAGGAGAAGATGAAAATGTGAAAAGTTTAACGGATGATGGACGGAGGACGGACACCAAGTGATGGCAATAGCTCACACTGACCCTCAGGGTCAGGTGAGCTAATAATTTCATTGGCCTAGCCACCTTCATCATATGTTTATGGTACATGTATGATATGATGGAAGTTGTCTCCCATGTCAAAATCCAACCAAGATTTTTAGCTTTTGTTAAAGCCTGGGAAGCACTGGCAATTTGGCAGAATGGAGATGATAGCAGTGATCTCTTTTTCAGAACACTTGTTTCCTGTTAATAGTTCAAACTGATGGAACAAAAACAAAAAATGTGTAAAAGTAAATTCTTATTATACCAGTTTTGTTGATTTCAAATATATAGCAAAATAAGCAAGAGGTTCCAATGAGTCTTTATGGCTCACCTAGCTACATTTTAGTAACATCAGGGCATGACCATCCAGTTACTATTGTGACCAACTTAATGACTTCAATGTAATCACCTAAATAAGACTATTACCAATTATTACAACAGTATATAAAAATATCCTACAAAGGCAGTTAAGGCACCCTAAATAATTGCCAATTGTTTGTATAGGCTCAGCTAGCCTTAAATAGCTATGACCCTGCTGACATCTTGTCCAGTGTCAACTGGCCTTGATTTAGATGGAATTACTTCCTGGAAGGAGGAGAGAATGGTATAAAAGTACAGAAAGTGTATGTGTGTTGCTGAGCAATAGTTCTGTAACCATAATAGTTTCCCACATTTTTCAGACCATTTCTACCTCTTTTTCTGAAAATTTACCCCTATCCAATATGGCTTCAATAACCATGAAATGGTCTACTGGCAAATCACAACTTTTAATATGCCAGGTAAGTTACATACATTTTGTGTTTTTGAATTGTTGGAAGTATTTATATTGTAATGTCAATGTCAAATGATGGCTGATTCCTCAAACATCACTTAATGAGCCGAACACAAATGATAGGGCCTGACAGAGTTAAGGGAGACCAGAAGAAAGAGGGCGTGAGAAAAAGAAATGAGGGAGTGAAAAAGGGAGAAGGGAGAACATGGGAAATAGGGAAAAGGGGACAGGAGACAGGAAAGAAGGGGAGGGAGACAGGAAAGAGGAGGTAGGAGAAAGGAGAGAGGGGCAAGAGTTCTGTTTGGCACCCTTTACATGTAGGTCTATGTTTATTTCGTCAACAACTCTTTAATTCTGAGAGAAGGTACAGGAGAAAGGAGAGAGGAAAGGGGCAGGAGAAAAGAGAAAGACACCCCTTGTCCACCCCCTCAACTGTTCAATACAGCAATTTACCTTGTTTTAAAGAATGTGTCATTTAAATCATGGAATTGCCATGCATCATCACGAGTAGCCAAAACTACCATGTTTTTAGAGGCCAGGTTTTCAATGGGCGAATTGATCAACTCAAATGCCCACATTTTCCTTATATCTTTGGCAATCTCTGCCACAAGAGTATTAAGCTGATGGAAAGTTACATGGCCATGTTTCATTGGACCAGAGAGAAGGTTCACAATCATATGCCGTGGTGTATCACATGCATTCAAAGTTTGAATGTAATTTATGTTTATATGCAATTTCGAAATGTCCTCTCTTTTCCATGAACATATTGATGAAGGTAGAATAATGTTTTCGCCATTTGAATCACTTTGCGATGAGGAGAATGGATCTCTACAGTTATTTTCCGAATTTTGAGAGTTGACACTGTTGACAGCTGAAAACGACGCCATTCCGGGAGAGGTATAAAACCCGTTAGAGCAAACCCGGAAACTTTCTGTTAGGAGGCTCTCCGATAAACTGGTCCGCCCGATGCTACGCTCGTTAGTGTAGCCAGCGTAACACAACAGGAACCCAGTTTAGCTCTCCGATGACTGTTCCTGCGTCAGGCAATGTGATGTAGAAAGTGCTATGCCTTTCTGTTTCGGATATCGGTAAACATGGTAAAACCAGAGACATATCTTGTTCGTCATATATATCAATGACCTCCCAGATGCTATTCACAACTTTGTGAAGTTATTTGCAGATGATAACAAACTATACGCAACTGTAAATAACGAGCAAGACAGGATTAAAATGCAAGAAGATTTAGACAATTTAATAGACTGGTCGGAAAAATGGATGCTAAAATTTACAGAGTTCAGAAAACCTTTGCTTAAAAGAGTTAAATCTTCACCCCATGTTGTAGCCCGGGTCTAATGATAAATCATGTTCCTTGCTGGTGGTCGTCTTGACTGTTATACTGACTTGCCAGACACCATTTCAAAGGGAACCTTAACGGACAATTTGGACTAAATAACCAAGTTGTTTCAGAGAAGTTTTCATGGTTAAAAACTAAGACAAAAAATGCTTTTTCCGTATATAATGACTATATTTCTTTATGACTCAATTGTTTAATTTTTGGGTATCATTTCACGAGCGAGTAAAAGGCGTGATTAAAAAATGGAGAATCTGTAGTTACCATGTAAACACTTAATGCTACTGAAACCAGTAGAATATTGGCTTTGACAATGATTTTGGAAAACTAACCAATCAAAACACTTCTTTAAAACAATCGAACAGAGCCATGAAGACAATATAAATTGACTATGAAAGATACAGAACAGGTAGCGACGCAGCAGTCATGCCAAGTAAGAGAAAAATCGATATCGTCCAGAAAACAAGTAAGAAAGCCGGGCTAACCATAGATGTAATAGCCATAGATAGAGCACTCCGGGCGATCAAACGTACTATCTTTGTTGCCGATATTTTATCACCCACTTGACAAATTACTGTCACGGAGTGTCACAGCGTGCTTCGGATACTGAATTTTTGCACCCTCAGCATGAGTCAGACAGTGATTTTAACCAGTTTCGGCAATAAACGTGTCCGTTCGTTATCCTCCGGTCTATTATTTACATTGACAACCATATCTTTAAGAGATGGATGTTGAATAGGTTGAGTTTAGCAATGATGAGCTTGTTGAAATTATGGGAAAAAATGATTTCGCAAATACTTACTGTGTGTCTACAAAGATGTTCAAATCCTTTGCTTTCCTGGCATATGCCGCAAGTTTGACAGCTTTGAAATAAGTTCAAGAGCCTATTGTAGGTCCAGTATTTTCTCGAGAAGCACTCGAAACTTTCATGAAATGTAACATCTATGTCGTGAACATAAATAAGCCATTTGCGATCTCGTTTCTGTATTAAAACACGCTGGCCTATTTCTTAGCGAGACATTGACAATTTAAAAGCACACAGTTCATCATCATTTTCATCTACGGAGATGCATAAATCTTGATGCCAGATCCAAAGCGGTTACTGTCGGCTCATACGGGAATATTTCAATGGCAATGTTGTTTTCTTTTAGAAATTTAGTCTCTTTCTCTCTTTATAAATTTTCAAGCGGGAACCGTTGCAATTAAATGGTTGAAATATACAGTTGTCGTCATTATTAACATTTATTCCGAATAATCTGAGAATGTGCTTCTGAAAATGTTCTTTCAAATTAGGAGAACCTCTACGACATGGTTTAAGGTTTCGTGAACCGAAAAGTCGACAATTTTTTTTTTAAGAATTTGCCAATCTAAAGCAAGAAAACAACATATTATACAAAAAATGTATATAGAGATAAAATTGTTGCAAACTTAAAATTGATTTTAAGAAAATGCCCAAAACATAAGGATGGACCAACAAAATAAATAGTTCTTTATAATTATGATAACCTCAAAATGGAGTTATTTTGGTAATACAACGGCTATTACATCCCTCATTTTTTAAAATAGATTTATCCTCTTTTAGCTTGTAATCATATTCAACCAATTGTTTTACACCATATCTAACTGAAAAGAACGATAATATACTTGTTTGAGGACAAAAAAAAAAAACAGATCTGAAAAGGATGGACATGAAAATGCCTAGAGACCAAGATGTAAAGAGAATGGAAATAGTTGTGATACATCGGAAAACGAATATCGAAGCAAAAAATGAGGAAACGGGAAATTCCAAAATCACGGCAATTCATATCCAATACAAACTGAGACAGAACGACGGACAAAACAAATTAACCAAAAAAAATGAGCAAGAACGCCACAAAACTAAAGCAATAGCAGTGTGAACCCCTAAAAAAACTTGTGACCGAATAAGCAGAACCAAAGACAAAATAAGAATGTGCATGAATGTGAAGACAGAAAACTAGAATGTGTTAGATGAAATAAAAAATGAAGTTAGTGAGCACTATCCCGCAAAAAGATGAAGAGCTTTACACAAAAGACCAAACCCCAACCACCACAACTTCTACCAACACTCTCTACAGCCATCCCCCAGCTACAGCACAATACAGCAAGAACTACCGAAGAATGAGCATAGGCGTGCAAGCAATTCTTCGTTTGCAAATGAGTAGTGGTTAGTAGCATACAACAAAATCAAATGCCGAATAAACTCGCCAACACAATTGTCACAATCACTACAATAAGAACAAGCTTAACCACCACAATTATCACAAACAACCATCCAGCGGCTGACACACCCTACTAGTATCTAGCTCCAACCACACAGCAGCAGCAATATAGTTAAACGAATACGTCAATCATGACAGAGTGATCTCTGAAAATTTCAAATCTAAGCTACAAAGAATGGTCACTGCTCGGGCCACTGAGGACAAGACACATCAGAACAAGCCACAGAGAAGTACAAAAACACCAATTTGTAAAACCACTCACAAGTCGTTCCGAATAGGTGACATGTGAGGCTTGTTTGGGGTATATTGGGATATGGGATATTTGCCAGTTTTGTTAATGGGATATGGGATATTTGAGACAAAAATTACTGGGATATTGGATATTTTGACTATTGAAAATGGGATATTTCAATAATTAATAGGATATCTTCAATTTTCAAAGGGATATTTTCGCTCAGACTTACTGGGATTTGGGATATTGGGACCCCCCCCTAAACAAGCCTCACATGTCCACTTTCCGTCATGCATGAACGCTGTTAAGACTGACAATAAGATTCCTTCGTAATATTTGGTCAATCTGGCTGTCAAAAGAAAAGAGAGAGAGAAAAAAAAACGCCCACTTTCGGTCGCTCATGCGGCCCATTTACCTCTGCGGGGTCATGTTAACTTTTGACGTCATTCCCGGCTCTATTTAACTGCTAATCAGAAAACTACATAAAAAAATCAGAAAACGCACCAAAGGTGCGAAAGCCGAGTTGCGAACATTTGTTATTTTCATGATTACATCATCGGATAGGCCAGGGACTATACACTAATGTATAGTCCCTGGATAGGCAAATAGTTGCATATCAGCATATAAATTCTTTAATTTCAATCAGAGATTTATAATGGAACTTTTGAGGAAGTTTGACTTTGTCCTAACTTGACTAAAAGTCAAAACATTCCAAGTTCCTTTCCAAAAAAACTTTGGGCAGGGGTTCTCCCTTAAAATCTAGTTTTTTATTTTATTATTGCTGAAATTGAAAATGTGTATCAGAATACCTTTTTTTCTAAGTAAACATAGCAACCAAAATCTCCACTATCCATTGCAACTTATTTCAGACCACCTCCGAAAATTTGGGCAAGCGTTCCTTTATAATCCAGGTTACATACATATTGCTGCAATCAAAACATTCCAAGCCCCCCTTTTTTCCAAAAAAAAAATGGCAGGGGTTCCCCTTATAATCTAGTTTATATATATTTCAGAAATTGTGAGGCATAATTTTTTTTCAAAGATTCAGTGTTCTGGTTTAGTTTCCAAGGCAACTAAAAGCTCCACTATCCATTACAACCCATTTCAGACCACCATCCAAAAAAAATTGGGCAGGGGTTCCCCT
>MJUU01035969.1:131181-144250 GCA_002080025.1 Modiolus philippinarum
TTTTTTAATTCTGACTTTTCATTCTATCTAATTTTTAAGTTCTTGACACCCAAAAAAGTGTGTTGGTGAACATAATTAGAACTATAAAATGAATTTAC
Source organism: Modiolus philippinarum (assembly GCA_002080025.1). NCBI lineage: Eukaryota > Metazoa > Mollusca > Bivalvia > Mytilida > Modiolidae > Modiolus > Modiolus philippinarum. The sequence goes on from MJUU01035969.1 coordinate 131,280, forward strand.
ATGTTCTAGCAATATAAAAACTACTTTTGTATGAACAATAAAATTTTTTTTTAGCTATTTTTGTTATCAAATAATACCGAACATGTGATTTTAGGCTTTATTGTTATTACATTTTTAGAAATTGTGACCTTGACCTTTGTTGCACAGACCTCAAAATCGATAGGGTTCCTCCTCTAATCATAACTCATGTCTATGCCAAGTTTCATTTGGATGTGTACTGTGGTTCTGGAGATATTGTGTGCAAACGAATAAGTCAATTTTTGTTCTGTTTTTAGAATTTGTGACCTTGACCTTTGTCGCACAAACCTCAAAATCGACAGGGATCTTCCTCTAATCATAACTCATGTCTGTGCCAAGTTTCATTTAGATATGACATGTGGTTCTCAAGATATCATGCGGAAACCAAAAGTTGACGCCCGGACGCCCAGACACCATTCATCAAATTATAAGCTGAGTTCGACTTCGTCGCAACTCGGCTAATAAAGAGGTTCTAAAGGTCTAGTTTTATACACCTGTACCATGGTTGACATACAGAGCCCAATAAATCTTTAATTAAAACAATCAAATTTTCCACTTGGTTAATAGACCTCTTTGTTATAGCGTCTACTGATTAATCTTGTTCTTTGCAGGTGGTCATCTCGACTGTGATGCTGACCTCCAAGACACCATTTTTAAAGACCATTGCAACCAAGTTTGGCTCTGAAGGACCAAACTGTATCAGAAGTTTTCTAAATATGCATCCCTATAGGACCTTATAGTAAACTGCAATACTGCTGATAGCTGTTTTCCAATATATCAAATATTTAACTATGTTGTCTCTCTCACTCCCTTATGCTTTAGTATGGATAAATAACTAAACACCGAAGTTACTGTGAATTTACTTTCTGCATATGCGATAAATGTTGAACTTTGTCACCCTTTTGGAAGCCATCTTGGATGGGATGCAAACCTGCAAGACATCTTTTTTCTAAGACACCATTTTATAAGCAAAGCAGTTTCAGAGAGATCTTAAAAAGTTTTTTTTTCTTCACATAAGATCAATTTAATCAAAGTCCCAAAGGGACTGGTGGATTAGTGTCTATGATGGCAATGATCAGTATCTGATCTATTGAAATTTTATGTACACTGTCCAATAGTGTCCATGTATGATATGAATAATTGCCTATGTCATGCATAATTACTCATTTTTTACAATGGGTCTAATGGGTCTAATTATAATGATGATATCAAAACCAAGAAAGGTACAAAAACCATGTTTTGCTCATCAAGAAAATTAACATGCCTTTCTGACAGTCAGCAAGTATTTACTGGTGGCCATCTTCATTTGATCACACCAGCCAATCACATTGCAGACAAATATTCAAAGAATTTTGATTTTATACTAATAATGGACTTCTGATATTATGGGTTCCCTGCTGTACACTCAACATAGACTAAACAATGACAGCACCATCTTGATCAAGTACAGTTTGAAATTTAATTCTAAAGAAGAGACCTGAATGAAAGGTTTGTGAATGCTGACAAGACGCAAAAGCTGACAAGGCATGAGCAGCAATACCCTGCTCTTTATGGAGATAATAATTCGTCCAAGAAACACACGAAGACATGAAAACGATGATCTGTGCCAAGTTCTTTGTGCAACAATGCATCTCAATTCGCGCTATGATATACATTCTCATGCAATTGAAAAATGACTGTTATGCATTGTAAATACTCAAATGACATTATCTCAATTTTTGTATGACCAAACTCTGATCAACGGCAATTAACGCGCAACACCCCGGACTGAACATTGTTGGACGAACGGCAATCAACAGATCAACACCCCTACCTGATCCTATTTCGAATTAAGTCAATTCCAACCCCGATCGTTGCAAAATATCGTCTGTGTTCGGAATATGCAATGACAACTGTTTCCAGGTAATATTTTGTATTTACCGATGTACGACTTCTTCATTGTTTTGTTTTGAGTCGGCCATTAAATGTATACCGAACGCGGACCTCGGAGAAGACACTAAATGACAATCGCAACAAGTATAATGGAACAGCCAACGTGGAACAGCCGTACTTTTCCATTCATTGATAATTGATAACTAGAAATGTAAACAAACATTACGTCTTCCGTAGATTGTAAATAATGGACTATTGTTCTCGACGGCTACTGAATTTGATTTTTTTATTTCCAATGCGTTGTTATGATTTATTTCAAAACGGCCACATCGTTTCATTGACGGTTCAGGGAAGTACGTTTACGCCATTCATACAGTAAGGCATCAATCACCCATATTCATACATCTACACACAAAATTTTATGAATTGGGAAATTCATTCGGTGATTAATTAACGAATTCGGGCACCATTTAAGTGTTGAAAAGTTCGTGCAATCAAATTAATGTTCAATGAAAATAGACTATTGAGTGTTCGAGTTTTTTATGGGATCAGAAAGATGTGTACGAGGTTTCCTGAAAAGGATTCTTTTAGCATGGGTATGATCACTAATGTTTGATTGCGTGAGGTTGGTCACCCGGGGTCGTAACATAGGATAGAATTCTATCCTTTGGATAGACACTAATCCAAAAACATAAGTTGTCGAATTGCGCATATGAAGAAACAAAATTAACAGTAACATCGGTATTTTGTTATTAGGAGAGGGTCGTTAAATATTTCTTTTAATAATTCATTCCCAGTTGTTTCCAGAAAGGTACTGGCTAAATATTTTAAAAACAGAACTTTGAATATACTTCCTTGATTCATTGATGAGATGTGGGCCTGCAAAACATGATATAGGAAGATTATCTACAGACCTTTGTCAATATGCTTATTTCAAATTGGCTATGATTTTTCATAGTTTTTTTTTTAGTAAAGTCCAATGTTCTACAGTTTCTTGGATATTGTGGATAAATTGCAGATCTGCTCGACAACATTCTGAAAGGAAACCATTGTGATTTAGTAATGTCATAAAAGACAGAGCAGTTCAAAGGCAGGAATAGGTTTACTTTAAAGGGGGCACACACTTTGCCAACGTTTGGTACCAATTGGCTCTAGAGATCTCTAAATGAAAAGACCAATGAAAGGCTAATGGGCAAATGAAAGAATACAGACTTTAAGTAACAGCCAGAGCACACACTCTGGCTATGGCCAGGTAAAATGCAGCAAATCCTTTACAGAATGTACGGATAGTTTCTGAAGAAGATCTTGAAACGTGTTCCCATAAAGGCTTTTGGTCCCAACTAGAACAGATTTCCTAAACTAGACAAAATCTTTAGAAGTACTCATCAACAAGCCATTGCGACCTTGTAGGTTCTAACTTGCAGGATAGTTTCAAATTATATCAGTGTATATGTTATTTTAGGGCCAATGTTAACCGATAGTCACCTCTTGCAGTAATCTGCTAGGATGCAAACCTGCAACATGCATTGTCATTTAGGAAACAACTTTAAATGTTTGATTTTGGTCAAAATTGAAAATTGTAGAATGCATTTTCTGGAGAGTCAAGTATTAGACTGCGTATAGAAAAAAAATTATATTCTCTGTTGAATCTCCCCTCACAAAAGGACACAATATTCAATATCCATGGTGGATGTTCTACATTTAATAATGGCCAAAGTAATAGGCATACATAAAATATAAACAAATATTTTGCATTTATTTTTATTTCCGTAATAAAAATTCTTAACACATTACAATATAACACGTCAACAAATATATTTAGTAATACCTAGTGGTTAATTCTAAAGTAAATTTCAGATGATACAAGTCATAAAATAATTATGCTTTGTAATTTTAACTGCTACTTGAACATCACAATATTGCAGTACATGTATATTGGATATGAAAACAAATAGCCCATTTTATCCACGAAAAGACTAAATCACAGACCAAAGAAAAGTGCTGAGAAGTTGGTATGAAAATTAGTATATGTAATTTTTCAAGCACAGCAATATCACTTCCGTGATATTTATGTTGGATGTTCCATATACTCTGTGTTGATCTGACAAGACACAATTGTTGAAAAGACCATTAGCAGAGCTAAAATTCACTGCAATATCTACACGTTGTTTTGTCAGCGCTGTCCTGTAATTTATTTAATAGATCAATTTAATTCAGCTTATGTACAAACTATGATTTGTAGTCATGCTTATGTATCTTGTGACTTTATATACACAGCTGTACTGTCAAAATGTCATTTACTCTTTATATAATAGCAAATCATAACTTAACAAGTAAAAACAAGGTATTCTACTAACAAGTTAAAAAATATATCAACTGAATATAATACAAAATAATAAATTACACAACTGACATCACTTCAAAAATAGTATATTTTATGTGGATATGTAAGGTAATTAAGTTTGTTTATTCCATTGATTTAAAAAAAAAAAGGAGTGATATCCCTGCATATCCACAAACAACTATTTTTATATCACTCAGCTTTTGTTTAAAATTTTATTAAAATTTTGTTAAAATTTTCCAACACAGATTCTGTTTTACCATAAAAGACCGGGATAAATTACCAGAACTTAGACAACATTTCATATAATTTCACAAAATAAATTGATCTTCAACTACACAATTTAAACAGTTGTATACCAATTTTATATTGATATTACAGTTTTTAACATATTATAATGTTTGATTTTTGAATCAGCTTAGTTGTTAGTCAAAAGCACTTTGTATTGGTCATAACAAAGTATAGGGTGACCTATAATCAAAAACATAGCCAAAAAGATATCTTAAGCCAATATGGATATAGGAGGCTGAAGCAGGATAATAATAAATCAATCAGTTAATGTAAACATTCAGTTTTTTTTTTACAGTGCAGTTGTTTCTAGTATATCATATAAACTGCATTAATGGTAAAATCAATGCATTCTAAGCTGCAAAGAAAGTTTTCTGGGCGTTTTAAATAAGAGTGATAATTAAAAATTTCAAAATGATTTTCTTCAGAGTATGTAAATGCCTCTGCACCACACTAGTTTCTATCTTACAAAACTAATATAAATATCTCATTCTACGACACAATTCTAAATTAAGACTGGTGCAGCCATTGAAAGATGTTATCAAGGGAAAACATCTTGTTCACAACATGTTATTTGATCTCTTACAGCTTTAACATGTTTTTCGATAAACGGACTTCCCAATGTTTTGGTTTAATCTGCACCGATGAGACACAAGTTGTCGAAATGCGCATATGCAGAAAATAAATTAACAGTAACTTCGGTATTTTGTTATTTATTTACACATAAAACTTAATAACACTCAAGTTACTTTTGGCCATTCCATGTAAATTTCACACGAACATAGACAGGTTAGCAAAATTGAACCAGTTTTTATTTAATAGGACCTTCAAGTGAAAACAAAGGTCAGAGTTTGTGAAGAAAACCAATACAAATATCACTGAAAGAATATGTTTGGTTAATTTAATAACAAATTAATATGTCATGTATGGAAGACGTTTAATGTCTTAGTTTTTGGTGAAAATTTAATTATAGGTTTTTTATCTGAAAGATATTGAATAAAGCTGTGTTTAAAGCAATGTTTTGGCAATTTAGTTTCATTTGTACTTCAAATCAACACTTAATGTGTGCCTTTGATCATAATTATGATCTCATAATTAGAACTACAAGTTTCTATGAACATGTGATGAAGCAGTTTAGCAATTCAAGGCTTATTAATGAAGATTCTTATTTATATACAGAAAAGTAGTTTATGCCTCATGGTGATTTCTGAACAGAATTCCACGCTCAATGGGGCTTTTCTGAACAGAATTCCACCCTCTATGGGGCTTTTCTCTAAACTGTAGATCGATATAAGAAACTGTGTCCATGAGACAAGGATGCCCTGCTAGATAGTAATATAGGCAACCAAGAAGTAGATGAGTAACGGACTTGAAAAGGGGAGATCATACCAAAGCTTCAGGCCAAATATCAAATTATTACTGCATACACAAGCTGAGAAATCTTGGTGAAAATTTTTGTAAGTAAATACTAATGGATGGACATATGGAAGGGTAAAACTTGAATACTCGATGAATCATTTCAAAATTTTTACTCCAGGTATATTAGTACACATTTGTTTCATACTGCAAATTTAAAGAAAATTGAATTTGTGGAAAACTTTGGGTTTGCCCCGTGTCTACTGCAATCATTTGTATTACAATTCTCAATATCTTTTTCATAGCAAAAGCAATGAGTCCAAACAATACTGTATACATATCACATAATATTTTACCTGAAACATATAATGCAAGAGATTTGAAAATCCTCTGTTATGACAATTTTATCACAACCAACATGGAAAGGTTCCATTGTGCCCTTTAAAACTTTATTTCTGTTCAACTGATCCATTTCTGAACCAATAAGTGGATTTCCCTTAATAATTCTACCTTATGATAAAATGCTGCAATTTAAATGGTAAACTACCAGTGTATTTTTGACAAATCTGTAGCATTTCAAACAAGTTTTAAAGCATGTGGTATTTGCCAGAAACATTTGTCACATTTCACCATGTTCACCGTCTACTGGGGTATTTGCTAAAAAAAAATTGGCAATTTTCTACCCTTCACAGAAATGCTTGTAAGAAATTTAAAAAACAGTGTCACCTACACATTTTACTTAAAGTCATTCTGTAATTAAACAGATATATCATGTTTGGTCTGGGGATTTGTGAAAAATACCAGTCTCAAGATGCAATTCCACTAGCCAGTTGGGCTTGGGAAACATGTCTCTAGACTGTTTTTTTTGCAAATCCCCCTCCCAAATTTGATGCATCTGTATATGATTTCCTGGTGACATGTTAAAAATTAAAATAATAAAATATGCACAAAATGAATATTTGCAAAATAGAGGAAGCTTGACCTGAAAATATTTGACAATAAAATCGACAAAGATATTGAGATATCTAGCTGATTTTTGTAAGCTTTTTTCATTTCCACAGACATTAACTTGGAAAGTCTAAACAGTTTGTTGATAAGAGAATAGGCAATTGATCATGAAAGCTTTCTGTTTTTGGGATATAAATATTTTTTTGAGGTCTTTATTGCTGCAGATTTTCATGAGAATTCAGTGATTTACTATTTTACTATTTAACCACACAATATACTGTGAATTCATTTTTATTCGTGGGGTACCAATTTTCGTGGTTTTCGTGGGTGGCCCCAAACCACGAATTCAAATACTCAACTAAATATGATTCTCTTGTGCAACTTCAAATTAAAATGAATGAACACAATGAAGGACCTGATCAACGAAGACCATACAGATTGCACTTGTACCTGAGCCCAAAACAAACTGATATATCCAACAAAAAGTAGATAATATACATTGTCTTGAACCTTTAATAGCAGTAAAATAAGTTAAAAGGCTTTATTTCCAAGTGTTTCCCAGTTAACAAATTAGCGTTAACTGGGTTCCTGTTTTGTTTTTCAATTACGCTAAAGTGTTGATTTCCAGTTAAGAAGTTTGGACAAGAACCATCTCAATTTAGTTTTGATATTATGCTATTAATTGAAGTTTTAAAGTCTTAATTATGTTCTGCAATCAATACAGGTGTCTATTCACAAATAAAGAAGGGAGTAGGGTTATGTCAGATGATAACCCTACACATTACTATGAATTGTTAATTACAGGTGACACTTTAATTACAGGTACAGTTCTAAATTTTGGTGTTTTGACATCAATACTGAGGGTTCTAAAACATTAATTTTAGAATCTTTATTTTATTAATTTAAATTAAAAAGAATTTTTTTTGGAACAAGTGGCAATCCACGAATTTACGTACACCACGAAATGTCTTTTGTTCTCTACCCACGAAAATTGGTACCCACGAAATTAAATGAATTCACAGTATTCACATACATGTATAACATCCTTAAAATATAAAATATTTAAATATAGACATCCTGTACTAGAGATTCTGTATCCATCTATATTATTAGTATATATTCCATTGTAAACCTTGTATAAGAAAATGGAAGCCATTATAAAATGCCAATCAGTTTTATGCTTAAATGGTGCATTAATATTTTAAATAAGGCAGTGCCACAAACCTTAATAGATATATGCATTACATTAAATCTATATATAAATCAGTAAACATTGTTTTGATAATTTTTTTTTAATTTGATCAGATAAATTTTCAGAGCTATCTTTACTGCTAATACTGTCCATCATATAATCCCCCAAACTTCTCCAAGTCAATCAGACATAAACATCCCACATTTATATTATTTTGATGAACAAATTCCAAATGTTTATTTTTCAATAGTTGTGGATTCTTCTCAATGAAAATCAGATAAATAAATATCTCGTGGAAAACTTCATACCATTTTACATCATTTAAACAGCTCTACATGTATGTTTTGTCAAAATTTTTTAAGTTACCGGTACTAATTTCCTATGTTGAGTATTGGTTATGGAATATTCAGAGATTTTTTCACAGCACCAACAATATTGTGAACTTGTGGGAATGAGTTATCTTCCAACAATTTGGCATATGGTGTGGGGAAATCAGCTCCTGTCACTCGTAATACTGGAGCATCTAAATAATTAAAAGCTTGACCTAAAAAATAAAAGCATTAAATTTCTGTAAATTACAGATAAATATATGTTCTGATTTTTGTAAAGTAACAATTTTATGTCTACAATGGTTCTCAGTGGCAAGGCCAATCAGGGAGATTTCACAACTCATAAAACATTCAAGTACCTGATCTTCAGAAGAGTCCTAGTTGTATGTACTGGTACTAGGAGCTGTCTTGAACTTACTATGAGGTAGGAGTGTTTGCTTTTTGTTGAAGGCCTCATGGTGACTTCAAGATGAAGAACAACAATGAAATCATGGTTCTATTTGCTTGATCTTACTATGTTTTAATAGGGATTTTGTCCCATGTACAGTTACTCCATATCCCTTTATTTGTTGTGTACTGTCATTTTTATTTTTTACTACATATGTATTGTATTTCATACCTGTAATACATGACAAATTCAATCAAGCATACCTTGAGGTTCATTTAGCACTTTGAATTATGATGGTTTTATGCTAACAAAAGGCTCTCAAGAGCCTGTATCGCTCACCTGGGCCACGGCTGACATATGCAGTTAAAATAATCGCAATGTTTTAAGGGCATTATTTTCTTTGTTAATAGACATTGATGTTATATTACCTTAAGTGACATTGATGTTATATTATCTTAAGTGACATTGATGTTATATTATCTTAAGTTAAACTATATTCCAGACCGGCAGCTATTTTGGATGGGGGTGCAGTTCTGCTGTCATCTTTCTTGAAGGGGACCATTGAGTCTAATTTTGGTTCCAATTAACTAAATATTTTCAGAGGAGAACATCTTTAAATGCTTTCCGATAGGCTTTTGTTAGGTCTCAAGGTCAAACTATGTTCCCCACTGGGGCCATCTTGAATGCGATGCAGACAAGCCTGGGAAATTTTTCAAACAGGAACAACTATGGTCTGTTGTGACCAAGTATGTTTTCATTATTGGCCAAGTAATTTCAGGAGAAGATCTTTTAATGTTTTCCCAATGGGTCAAATGTTAAATCTGTTCCCTGCTGGCAGCCATCTTGCATAAAGCAAAGACCTGAAAAACAACTCTTTTGCTGGGCGGTAACCTAAAGACTGTTGTGGCCAAGTTTGGTTCCAATTGGCTGAAAAGTTTCAGAGAAGATCTTTGAATGTGTTTTCCCATAGGGTGCAATGTTAAAACAATGTTCCCTGCTGGTGGACATCTTGGATATAGCGCGGATCTGAAAAACAACTGTTTTGCAGGGGACCATCTAAGGACTATTGTGGCCAAGTTTGGTTTCAATTGGCCCAGTAGTTTCAGAGGAGAAGATCTTTGAAAGTGTTTTCCCATAGGGTCCAATGTTAAAACTATAATGCCCGCTGGCGGCCATCTTGGATATAGAGAGGATCTGAAAAAACAATTTTTTTGTAGGGGACCATCTAAGGACTATTGTGGTCAAGTTTGGTTTCAATTGGCCTAGTAGTTTCAGAGGAGAAGATCTTTGAAAGTGTTTTCCCATAGGGTCCAATGTTAAAACTATGATCCCCGCTGGTCGCCAACTTGGATATAGCGCGGATCTGAAAAACAACTTTTTGCAGGGGACCATCTAAGGACTATTGTGGCCAAGTTTGGTTTCAATTGGCNCATTAGTAGTGGTATATGAAACTAAGTATTAATGTATCGGCAAACAGGAAGTAGTAGCACCACAAACATGAAAATATCTGACACTGTACAACTCATCATTTGGAAGCCTAATGCTAAATATCAAATCATTCCCACCTGTAGAAGCCGAAAAAACTTTGACAGTAAAAGTGTTATGGACGGACGGAATGACGGACGGACGAACGGACGGACACCACCATCACTATATACCCTCCCCTTTTACAAAGCGGGGGTATAATAAATTGTAATGTTTTATTACTGGACATTGTGTAATCAAAATGTTTAATCCTCGTAATCAAAATGTCGCAATAAACTCTGGCCGATCTTATACAGAAACATCACGTCCTTCTGTGAATCAATATGGCCAAAAAGGGCAGACACAGTAAACAAAGCCCAACACTGCAGCTCCATACAAATATCAAGTTGCTGTGATGTGCAGTTACTGAGAAAAGTGTGACGAAAAACTGGAATATAAGGTAAATTATGTACAATGTCAGTTAACATAATGATGCAATTCAATAATGCCAAAAAGGTAGGCTCCTTATAGGAGCTTATACTGAAGCATCATACAGACTTCAATATGAATTTTTTATCCCCAAATAAACCCCCTTCTAAGTGGCTATCCCTTTTGGAAACATATAGCCTTAATCAAGTTATAGACAAACCTACAAGAGTTACAAGAGATACTGAGACATTAATTGATCATATTTACATAACTAATTTAGATAAATATTCAAAGGCTCATGTACCTGATTACTCTCTAAGTGACCACTCCCCAGTTTGTATAATTAGACAAGAAAATCAGTTTACCAAAAAGGCCACCCATACCACCATAATTTACAGAAATTTTAAAAATTTTAATGAAAGTAATTTTCTGAAAGATCTTGCCAATGCCCCTTTTTATCTGGTAGAATTAGAAAATGACCCAGATCTATCTTTGAAAGCATGGTACCAGATTTTTAACAATGTATTGGACAAGCATGCACCTATGATAACTAAAAGAGTCAAGAAAGATAAACAACCTGCATGGTACAATAATGAAATTATTCATGCAAGGCTTATGCGAGACCAGTATAAAAAATTAGGTCTATGGGATGAATATAAATATTGGAGGAACAGAGTTACATTTGTAATAGATGAATCCAAAAGAAAATATTATAGTGATATTGTAAAAGATTCCAAAGATCCAAAAGTTCTCTGGAAATGTATTCACAGTCTAAATCACTCAAAACAAGTAAAACCTTATGAACTTCACAATGAAAGCAATGACAAAATTTCTGATCCAAAGCAAATAGCAAATTGTTTCAATGATTTTTTTTTACATCTTGCATTCAAAATTTGAGAAAAGACAAACAATTAAGTTCTAACCTTGAATCTGACTCATTGTCAAATTTTGTTCAGGAAAGATTACCAGCTAGTAATACATTGACAATTCCACCAGTAATAAAGGGCTACGCCGAGCGCAGCATGATACGACCGCAGCATGTCGATCACTGAAATTTCAACAAAAGTAGTTCAAAGTGAATGTGGACACAGTAAAGAGCTTGACACAATAATTAGATGGACACAAAAAGAAGCTTGACACAGTTATTAGCTGGAAACAAACTACAGAAAAAATCAACCCTTTTGATCACTTATTGATAAAAAAAACTGTAAGAGCTATGCAAAATATGTTACTATCAACTAACACTTTACATCCATAGAAATAAAAAAAAAAATCCATCGAAATCAGATGAAAAATAAAGATTTGACATATTTAGAAAAATTGCAATTTTGGCCCCTTTGACCCTTTGTAGCTCGGGAAAAGGTAAAAGCTACGCCAAATCCTTTGGCATACTACTGAAAGCTTAGATCAAGAGGAATCCAAAGAAAAAAATCCCATCAAAATCCAATGAAAAATAAAGATTTGACATATTTAGAAAAATTGCAATTTTTGCCCCTTTGGCCCCTTGTAGCTCGGAAACGGTATATGCCACGCAAAATCCGTTGACATAACTCTGAAAGCTTAGATCAAGAGGAATCCAAAGCAAAATCAAAGTCCCAAAGGGACTGGTGGATTAGTGTCTATGATGGCAATGATCAGTATCTAATCTATTGATATTTTATGTACACTGTCCAATAGTGTCCATGTATGATATGAATAATTGCCTGTCTATGTCGTGCATAATTACTCATTTTTTACTATGGGTCTAATTATAATGATGATATCAAAACCAAGAAAGGAATGCTCATCAAACTAGAGCTGTCGCCGAATGGCAACCAATCATGCCCCCCGCTCATTGAACCCGGAATCAATAGGGATGTGCAAATTTAAGCGTGTGTTGACACAGTACAAGTATGGACACAATGATATGCCTCTCCTTTTTCCAAAATACATAAAAGGGAAGTTCTGAGCCGGAAAATCAATTCTATGGGTGCTAGGTAATCTTTCTGTGAAGTTTCATCCATTCTGAGGCACTTTGAATTTTCCCGCCTTTTTCCAGTTTTTTTGAAAATTCTGAGACCCAAAATCATTTCTATGGGTGCTAGGCATCCTTCTTGTAAAGAGTTATCAAATTTGAAGCACTTTGAATTTTCCCGCCTTTTTTTCAGTTTCCATGGCAACGGTGGCCATTTTGAATATTCCAAAGGATATGTGTGTGCACATCTACTTATTGCAAGTTAGATTCCTTTAAAGTAGTTGGAATTTGTTTGCAAACTTTCTAAAAAAACATGAATAGTTGTGTTTTTCATTCGTACGGACAGACGGACGGACGGACAAGGGTAAAACAATATGCCCCCCGACTTTTCG
>MJUU01035969.1:145996-170099 GCA_002080025.1 Modiolus philippinarum
AAATCCGTTGACATACCTCTGAAAGCTTAGATCAAGGGGAATCCAAAGAAAAAAATCCCATTGAAATCCGATGAAAAATAGAAATTCCACATTATCTGCAAATTCGCAATTTTGGCCCCTTCGGCCCCTCATAGCTGGGAAAGGAAACAAGTTACCAAAAATCTAATAGCTGAGTGCCATATTAATTTTTCACAAGGAATCCATTGAAAAAAACTGCATCAAAATCGGACTTAAAATAAAAAAAAAATTTTTTTTTTTGAGATTAGCCCCTGTTGGGCCCCATTTATCTCGTGAGCGGTACATGCTCGTGAAATCCATTGGCATACTCCAGATTGGAAATTTCCTCAGGAGCACACTGAAACAAAGCCCATCAAAATCCAATAAATAATAAAGATTCTACAGTCAAACATGTGAAAACACCCAATTTAACCCTTTTATGGCCCCTAATTCTGAAATGGGTGGGGCCAAAAACTAAAGAAAAAAAACGTTTCTCAAAAATGTTCCAAGAAACATCATCCTAAGATTTGGAAACAATCCGTCCTCTAGAACCAAAGTTATGCTGTCCACAGACAGGAAAATACCTAATTTAACCCCTTTTTGGCCCCTTTTTTGCTTCTTTTTCAAAAACGGGTTGGGCAGGGAACGCGAAATTAAAACCCGGGCTTAAGCTTGTGCCAACAAACATCATGCTAAAATTTGGTAACAATCCGTTCACTANAAAGCAAATAGCAAATTGTTTCAATGATTTTTTTACATCTTGCATTCAAAATTTGAGAAAAGACAAACAATTAAGTTCTAACCTTGAATCTGACTCATTGTCAAATTTTGTTCAGGAAAGATTACCAGCTAGTAATACATTTACAATTCCACCAGTAAAAATGAATGAACTTTATCAAGATATTTTAAAACTTGACACTAGTAAATCTACTGGTACTGATAATATAAGCCCCAAAATTCTAAAAATCAGTGCCCCTTTTATTGTATCATCATTAACATACATTTTTAATTGCATTATTGATAGTGGAATCTTTCCATTTGATCTAAAAAATGCAAAGGTTTTACCAGCATTTAAAGCTGGAGATAAGTTCCTTCCTACCAATTATAGACCCATCTCTGTCCTACCAACCATATCTAAGTTAATTGAAAAGCATGTTGCCAAAAACATATATGAATATTTATCAAAGTTCAACTTACTACATCCAGCTCAATCTGGTTTCAGACCCATGCATTCATGTCAAACAGCTCTTATTAATTTAATTGATAAATGGTTGCAGGAAATGAATGATGGAAATATTAATGTTGCTATTCTGCTTGATCTTAGGAAAGCTTTTGATGTAGTGGACCATAATATTCTATGCAAAAAACTCAAAATCTATGGTTTTCATGAAACGGCAGTTTCATTTTTCACTTCTTATTTAAATGAAAGGACCCAACAGGTACAGATTGGAAATGTTAAATCTGATCAATCTTTTATCAAATATGGTGTTCCTCAAGGGTCAATACTGGGTCCGCTATTGTTCATTCTGTATATAAATGATTTACCATTATATATCAAAGATTGTTATACAGATATGTATGCAGATGACTCGACAATACATATTTCGGGTAAAACACTAAACCAGATTTTGGATAAAGCACAACGTGACTTACTTCAAGTTGAAAAATGGTGTTCTGATAATGGTATGTTTATAAATTGTGAAAAAACAAAATGTATGATAATTGGTACAAGACAAAAGGTATCTTCATTTGATAGTATTATACATTGTTCAATGAATGAAAAAATACTTGGGGTCAAGGTTGACCCAAATTTGTGCTGGACGGGTCATGTAGATCAAATTTGTTCTAAAATTTCATCTCGAGTGTACCTCCTTTCCAAAATAAAAAAATTCTTGAATCTTGAATCTAGAAAGCTTTTTTATAATGGTTATATTTTGCCACTTATTGATTTTTGTTGTGTTTCTTGGGGAAACTGTAGTAATGCAGATTTAAACCGAATTCTTAAATTACCAAAAAGGGCAGCAAGACTGATATTGGATGCAGATCCATTATCACCCTATGAGCCCTTATTCAAAACACTTGGATGGATGAAAGTTCAAGACAGAATTAAATATCATAAGTACCTATTAGTATATAAAAGCATAAAAAATGAAGCACCTTCATATTTAGTCCATAAATTCCAATTAATTGCTGATGAGAACCCTTATTCTCTCAGGAATGTTGTTAATGGAAATTTAAAAGTTCCAAAACCCAAGTCTGAGCTTTTCAAAAAGTCCTTTACTTATTCAGGATCAGTGTTATGGAATGAGTTACCAAAATCCATTAGAAACTCTCCATCGACAAAATCTTTTAAGGAAAATGTTAAGAAATATATTTTACAAAAGACTTTTGATCATGATGATATTTCACAAATAGATGTTTGTTAAAATTGTGTTTTAATTATGTTAATGTTTTGTATGTTTTTTTCTATGTTAACATTTATGTATAAAATGTATCTATAATGTATTGATATTGAGGGCCTCAGGGAAGATTAGTTTTGTACCTCTTGAAATAAAGCCTTTATTATTATTATTATTATTATTATACCAAATATCAAATGGATTTGATATGCAGTTGCCATAAAAATTGGACAAAAATAGTTAAAAGATGGACAGAAAGACAAATATGCACATAGTAAACAGGAAGTAGTATGGCAATATGGTATAATTTGTTAACACAGAATATGTCTCGCCTTACCCATGCATCGCATTTATCTGCACATTGATCTTCAGCAGCAGCCATGAAAACAAAATGTAGGTCTTAATTTGTGTGCACCACCTGCTTGCTAAATTATCTTCATACGATTGTTCAAGCATGATAGAGAGGTCAATGTCTATAATCCTCAGAATGCAACTGCATGCTAAATATCAAGTGGCTGCAAAATTTCAAAGTCAGTGGAGCATGACTGTGGGGGCATAGACATAAAACGTCAGTGAAACTGATCTGTACTGATGCTAATGCAACTGCATACCAAATATCAATGGGCAAATAAGATTGGTTGATGCTAAACAGACCCAAGAAAAAACTTGAACTTTGATAAACAGTATAACATTTCAAAGTCAGTGGAGCATGACTGCCGGGGCATAGACATAAAACGCCACTGAAACTGAGCTGTACTGATGCTAATGCATCTGCATACCAAATATCAACTGGCAACTATGAGTGGTTGGTGCTAAACAGACATAAGAAAAAACATAAACATTGATTAAAAAATGCAAAATTTCAAAGTCAGTGGAGCATGACTGTGGGGGCATAGACATAAAACGCCACTGAAACTGATCTGTACTGATGCTAATGCAACTGCATACCAAATATCAATGGGCAACTATGAGTGGTTGATGCTAAACAGACACAAGAAAAAACTTAAACATTTGAAAAAAACAATTCAAAATTTCTAAGTCAATGGAACATGACTGCAGGGGCATAGACATAAAATGCCACTGAAAATGAGCTGTAAAGATGCAAATGCAACTGCATACCAAATATCAATGGGCTAGTTCAGGTAGTTGATGTTAAACAAACCCTAGAAAAAACTTAAACAATTGTGGACGCTGCCGCAGCCGCCTCCGGAATCACCATACCTAAGTCTTGCTTTTTTCAACTATTGTTGAAGGCTCAACAAAAAGGTGAGAATAGTACCCCATACTGAAGCTCAAAGCCAAATATCAAGTGGCTGTGATGTGCAGTTGAGAAAAGTATGACACAAAAAAGTCCAATTAGGAAAATGAAAGTTTTAAGACCAAAAAGTCCCATTTCTGAAATGAAAGTAGACAAGAGCCTCTCAAGAGCCTGCATGGCTCACCTAGACCATGGCCATTTAAGACATATAGAATATATAAAATAAAATAAACCTATGTGTTAATGAAAGGGTTCAAAGTTAAACAATGTTCCCACTGGCTGCCATTTTGGAAGAGGGCTTGACATCAAAGTCACAAAACTGGGTTGGCACCTCATATATAACAGTCATCCCATGTTTTGTTTAAATCCATTCAGGTGTGCTCTGGAAGATCTTTTTTCATTTCCCATTTGGAGACTATACTGTATAACTGATAGGCACAATAGTAACAATACTTGGTCAACACCTCATAAATAACATTCAGCAGTTCTATATCTTTGTATGCATTTGTACGCATTTCCGGTATGGTTCAATGTTAAACTAAGTTCCCTGCTGGTGGCCATGTTGTTACATTCATGCCATGTTTGATATAAATCCATACAGTGTTTTTCTATTGTTAGATATTTGTATGCATTTCCCATAGTGTCCAATGTTAAATTAAGTCCTCCACTGGCAGCCACTTTAGAAGGATCTGCATCAAAGTAACAACAATTGGTCAGTACCTAACTCGTAACATTCACACCATGTTTGGTTTAAACTCATTGTGCGGTTCTCTAAAAGATCTTTGTATGCATTTCTCATGGTTAAATGCATTTCTCATGGTTAAACTAAGTTATAAGCTGATAACCATGTTTGTTTATCGATTCGTATAGATACAGAGATTAGCAACTACTAGATATCATTAACATCTCGCATGTAAACTCACTCCCATGATGCAAAACTCCACTAGAAACTCTTCATGATTGTCGTCAAATTTACCTGTACAAATTTACCTGTACCTGCCCATGTTCAAATGGTAATGTTATTATTTGTACAGGTGCATCGTCATTTAATAACTGATATTACACTCAATATCCATGACAAATTGTTGATATTTGATAAGTAGAAATTTTTATTGACATTTCTGTACAGTTTTAATTAAAATTACAGGAGTTGACAACTAAAAATTAACAAACTCCTAGAAAACCTTGTATACATGTGTTATTTCCAATTTTTATCTATTATTAACTGGAATTTCTTATCTCTGTATCTATGTCTCTGATCAGGGCAATGTCTGAGTGTGAAATTTGTACTTACTAATAAAGGCACAACTGCACATCAAATATCAAGCAGCAATGACTATGGTACTTGTACAGGTTGTACTCAAAATTAAACGTGATTGCTCATGTATGACCAAGGGACCAGGGCCATCATTTGACTGTAGAATATCTGCTTATGAAAACTTAATGTAAGACGCAGTGGCATGAACAATAAGAAATCATGGGAAATTGTGTTTCTTATATTTATTGTTGGTCAATAGTATTTGATGTGCATGTGCATCAGTATTGGTGCAACTCAAATGCACTCTTAGTTAATGACCCCAATCTCAGTCATGTCAGAGATGAGACAAAAATATCCAGAAAACTTACTTTCTATAATTCTAGCACACACTTCAGCTCCAACTCCACTCTGGGGCCATCCACCCTCAACAGTTACTAAATGATTTGTTTTCATCACTGATTGAATAATTGTTTGTTCATCCATCGGTCTTATAGTTCTTAAATTTATAACCTGAAAATACAGAAATTTGATGGTGTTTAAATATAAACTTGTGACAGCTGGCAATCATAAATTGAAAGAACAAGAAATAAGTAAATTTTGATTAACAACAGCATGCTTAACATAAAAATGTCCATGTTTCCTAATTCCACATTGATTGAATAAATCTCCTAAATTTCCAGTAGAAATTTCCACTGTCTTGCATATACATATGCTTTCATTCTTTCATCCCATGGTTTAGATTTTACAATTTGTTAAAAAAAAGAATTCACATTACTGGTGTCTTATTTCAACTCAGTATAGTGTAGTATGGTAAGTGATAAATAGATAACTAGAGCTGTCGCCGAATAGTAGCCAATTATACCCCCTGCTAATTGAACCCTGAATCAATATGGCAAATGTAAATTTAAGTAAGTGTGGACACAGTACAGTTGTGGACACAGTACAAATGTGGACACAATACATGTATGGACACAATGATATACCTCCCCCTTTTTCCAAAAAATATTCAAAGACTAATTATCTCACTTCAAAACTTCAGACAGAAACTATATAATTTTATGCACATCTTTAGGTGGTATACTTCAACTGTGTAACATTACATCAATATCCAAGTACCTGTTTAGGAGAACATGCGCTGACAATGTTCACCCCCCCCTTTTCCAGGAAATATTCAAAGATGAATTATCTCCCCTTCAAAATTTCAGGCAGCAGCCATATTATTTCATGCACATCTTCAGGTGGTGTACTACAACTGTGTATCATTTCATCAAAATCCAAGCAGCAGTTTTGGAGTATATGCGCTGACAAGGTTAGCCCACCCTTTTTTCCAGAAAATATTCAGACCAATTATCTCCCTTCAAAATTTTGGACAGCAACCATATTACTTCATGCACATCTTCAGGTGGTGTACTACAACAGTGTAACATTTCATCACAATCCAAGCAGTGGTTTTGGAGAACATGCACTGACAATGTTCGTCCTCCCCCTTTTTCCAGAAAAAAATCAAAGACGAATTATCTCCCCTTAATAATTTTGGACAGCAACCATATTACTTCATGCATATCTTCAGATGGTGCACTACATCTGTGCAACATTTCATCAAAATCCAAGCAGGGGTTTAGGAGAACATGCGCTGACAAGGTACATGGACGGACGGGGTGATTCCTATATACCCCCCAAACTTTGTTTGCGGGGGGTATAATAAGAAACCAGTATAAACTAGAATTTCTAGACAATGTAACAGGGGTTCCCTTTTTTGACAAAGACACACAAACATAAGTCTTGAGAAGGTATTTCAATGACTTTTTCCTTCCTGGATATTGACAGATCTACATGTCAATACAATCAATTAAATGGAATAGAATGAAAATCTTTACACTATTTCCCGTCATGTTGTTGGGTTTTCTTCCTCAAAAGCGGCTCTATTGGTAAGACAAGAAAGATCAAATTATTAACTAGAGCTATTGCCAAATGGCAGCCAGGTATACCCCCCGCTAATTGAACCCTGAATCAATATGGCAAGTGTAAATTTAAGTGTGTGTGGACCCAATACAGTTGTGGACACAGTACAAATGTGGACACAATACATGTATGGACAAAATGATATAACTCCCCCCTTTTTTTGAAAATATTAAAGACAAATTATCTCCCCTTCAAAATTTCGGACAGCAACCATATTCCTTCATGCATATCTTCAGCTGGTGTACTAAAACTGTGCAACATTTCATCAAAATCCAAGCAGTGGTATAGGAGAACATGCGTTGACAATGATCACCCCATCCCCTTTTTCCAGAAAATATTCAGAGATAAATTATCTCCCCTTCAAAATTTCGGGCACCAACTATATAACTTCATGCACATCTTCAGATGGTGTACTACAACTGTGTAACATTTCATCAAAATCAAAGCAGCTGTTTAGGAGAACATGCGCTGACAAGGTACATGGACGGACGGACAGGGTGATTCCTATATACCCCCCAAACTTCGTTTGCGAGGGGTATAAATATTGCTTTTTGCCATTCTGCAACTTAAACACTAGAACATACATAGTATTTGTTTTGATATATATACAATAATTACCTCACATTCTACTCCCTGTCCTGCTAATTCATTGGCTGCCTCTAAACAATGTCCTACATATCTACTAAATGATACTAATGTTATATGATTACCTACAAAATATAGCAGTGTAAATTACTAGTATATAGCAAAAAGACAAGAGATCAGATCTCGTAAGGATCTGATACTATGCTAATGTGTATATATACAATTGTTAAGTGAAATGTTAGATGTTTTTCACACCGTACTAAAATTACATTTTGTTTTGTACCACTTTTACATTCACAAAGAAAAAATGTAACATGAATGTTTCAGCCTGGTCAAAATTACAGGATAAACTATTCAGTCTAGATCTAGTTATCAATGTGTTAAGTGTAGGAAATTTATTTTCAATCTTTTGATTTTAGAAATGACTGTGATCTTTCCATAACTGAAATGGTATGACAATAACATATATTGTATATAATAAACAAATTTATTTACACAACAGACCTGCATTTTACATAATTATATACCAATTAACAGCAAACATTTTAATAAAGTAGAAATCATACTTATACTGTGCTACCCTACCTGGTCTCTCTATTTTAGCCTTGCCTATAGGTATAAGAAAATCTTCAGAATTTGCTTCATCTGATATATCAAAAGTAACACCATACATAATTTCATTTTCTAAACATACAACTGAAATAAAAGAACAAAAATATTGAACCAGGTATATAACAAGAGCTGTCACCGAATGGCGTCCAATTATACCCCGCTCATCGAACCCTGAATCAGTGTGTTAAGTGCACATTTAAGTGTTTGTGGACATGATGCAAGTATCACATATTGATATAATTCCTCAAGAAAATTTAACACTGCAGAGAAATCTTTGACAAAAAAAATAGAATATAATGCTACAAATGTAAAACATTGACTATGTTGGTAACCAGGAAGTAGTATCCGGACAGTTCTGAAAGCATATCCTGCAATATAGCATGTTCATACAAATCTTGTGACAAAACTTCAGATCTGTACCTAATACCATTGCTGAGATAAATGTGATGAAAAATTATAAATGCAATGAAAAATTATTATATAATGCTGCAAGCGTCAAAAATAGACTACTGTGAATTCATTTAATTTCGTGGGTATCAATTTTCGTGGATAGAGAAAAAAAGACATTTCGTGGTATACGTAAATTCGTAGATTGCCACTTGTTCAAAAAATTTTTTTTAACTATATTTGATAAAAATAAAAATCTAAACTTCATGGCTTTAGTACCTTCAGTATTGATGTCAAAAGACCAAAATTTAGATTAGTACCTTCAGTATTGATGTCAAAACACCAAAATTTAGAACTGTACCTGTAATTAAAATGTCACCTGTAATTAACAAATCATAGTAATGTGTAGATATTATGTAATTAGGTAATCATCTGAAATAATCTTACTCCATTCGTTATTTGTAAATAGACACATGTATTGATTGCAAAATAAACATGTCCTTTTCGGTAGAACAAAATTAAAATTAAAAAAAAATTAATAATATCTTATCAAAACTAAATTGAGATAGTTCTTGTCCAGACTTCTTCATTGTGTTCATTCACTCAGTATGTTTGAAGCTTGCACAAGAAATTCATATTTCGTTGAGTATTTGAATTCGTGGTTTGGGGACACCCACGAAAACCACGAAAATTGGTACCCCACGAATAAAAATGAATTCACAGTATGTCGTTAAACAAGAAGTAATATCTGGACAGGTATGAAATCGCATCCAGCGATATGGCATGATCATACAAAGCTTGTGACAAAATTTCAGATCTGTACCTTATACCTTACTGAGATAAATGCGACCAAAATGTGTTACGGACGGAACCACACACACACACACAGCTCGAAAACAGTATACCCCCTTATCCCCAATAGGGAGCGGGGGTATAAAAAAAGGCTATCACCCTTGTAGTTGTTTACACTGGTCAGATTTATGAATATTTAGTAAGACACATAAAATATCTCTATGTTGTATGGCAAAATAGGATGAGCAGTTATCCATGTATGTTATATCATACAAAACTTAACAAATTAGAGGCTAACAGGAGCCTGAAAAGCACAACTGGCTTATATTGCCTTGCAGAATGGACATCTTGTACTCCACATTACTAGACAAATTAAGACCCTAAAAGATGTCTCGCCTGTCCCTGCTTGTCCTCTACATTGATATGAAATCTAAGTGAACTTATCAGAAAACTTAATGTGCACACTAGACTGTGAAATTACGGTCACTGACAACAGCTATATAGCTTCCAAAGACCAACCAACATACAAAATATCATTGACCTACCATTTATGCATCATGAGAAACCAGACATGCTCACTAGACCATGAAATTGAGGTCACATGCATAAGTCATATGGCAGACTGTTAAACACTGTCCAAGACCAACCAACATACAAAATATCATTGACCCACCACTAAAAGATAATGAGAAACTAACATGACCATGAAATTGAGGTCAAAAACAAAAGTCACCTGCCAGACTGACATGTACTACCCAAGACCAACCTACCACTTCTAGTTATTGAGAAATGGACTTAAGCAGAGAAACTTAACGTGGCCACTCAACAGTGAAATTGAGGTCAAGGACAAAAGTTACCTGCCAGACTGACATGTACTACCAAAGACCAACCTACATACCAAATATTATCAACCTACCACTTCTAGTTATTGAGAAAAGGACTTAAGCAGTGAAACTTAATGTGGCCACTCAACCGTGAAATTGAGGTCAAGGACAAAAGTTACCTGCCAGACTGACAAGTACTACCCAAGACCAACCTACAAACCTAATATTGTCAGCCTACCACTTCTAGTTATTGAGAAATGGACTTAAGTATAGAAACTTAACCTGGCCACTCAACAGTGAAATTGAGGTCAAAGACAAAAGTTACCTACCAGACTGGCATGTACTACCCAAGACCAACCTACATGCCAAATATTATCATCCTACCACTTCTAGTTATTGAGAAATGGACTTAAGCAGAGAAACTTAACGTGGCCATTCAACCGTGCAATTGAGGCCAAGGTCACATGATCTGATGTCCGTAAGGTAGCACTTGATTAGTTCTACCACTGGACCATATATGATGTTCCTACATCAAAGGGTTTTCAAAATATGCTGTATTTAGTAAAAGTCTACACCGTCGCCATACTTTGTACGCCTATGTCTCGCTTTCTGGGACTTTCGTTGCGGGCGAGACAAAAACCATATTCAATGATGATTATGCACTAAATAATGTTAAACAATGTCATATGATACAGTTGCATCTATTGAACAAAAAATACTAGACTGCAAAACTACTGCTAATTCGGTTGATTATGTTATATGTAATCAAGTCCCTACTGACCCAGAGATCATTTCAGGCAGCTAAGTGTTCTGTTTGTATAAATACATGTATTAACAAAAATACAAATGGTTGTTTTGTAGGTAGATGATATGTATGCTGTTATATATGCAATATTA
Organism: Modiolus philippinarum; assembly: GCA_002080025.1. Classification (NCBI taxonomy): domain Eukaryota; kingdom Metazoa; phylum Mollusca; class Bivalvia; order Mytilida; family Modiolidae; genus Modiolus; species Modiolus philippinarum. The sequence continues at coordinate 156,968 of MJUU01035969.1, forward strand.
CAATCTTCATTATAATCTTCTATTAACAATACCTTCTCCTAAACTTGAATTTCCCCTAAGGGATTGGATCCAGACCTCATTTTTAAGATGAGAATGAAAATCACTGTAATATTTTGAAATAGAATACATATCATTTTATTGCTTTTTGTTCGAAACAAATACTGTATTTTTTGTCTCGTTAATTTTCACCATACAAATTTCTAAGTCTCAGCCTTTAGAAATACTTTCAAACAGTTTGTGAATCAGGATCTATTATAAATAACGATGTGTTCCTTAAGCATTATGCAAAGTACACAATATGTAACTTTTAAATTAATATCGATTCAGACTTGAAATACATCTCTCTACAGAAAATTACTGAAAATGGGTCAAAGAATCAAGCATTTTGGTGCTTCTAGCTATAAAGTGTTGTTTTATAGGTTCCCTAATGGGTCTGTGTAGATAATATGTTGAAAATAATGATAAAAATAACTAAGTTATAAGGACTGGAAAAATCAGAATAAAAATTTTAAAAAATAATTCTTAAAAGGGAGGTGCACATCTACAATATATATAGAAACATTTTGTGTAGTTTCAAAAGTAAGAGATGATATATGTAGGAGGAGTTGATTTCACAAATTAGGTACACTTTGTTGAAAATGTCAATAAAAATGACTAAGTTCCAAAGTCCTTAAAAATAGGAAAAATTTTTCAAAATAATTCCAAAAAGGGAGGTGCACATCTACAATATATATAGAAACACTTTGTGAAGTTTCATAAATGTAGGTTGAAAACTGTAGGAGGAGTTGATTTCACAAAATAGGTACCCTTTGTTGAAAATGTGAATAAAAAATGACTAAGTTCTAAAGTCTGTAAAAACAGGAAAAAATTTTCCAAATAATTCCAAAAAGGGAGGTGCACATCTACAATATATATAGAAACATTTTGTGAAGTTTCAAAACTGTAGAATGAAAACTGTAGGAGGAGTTGATTTCACAAAATAGGTAACCTTTGTTGAAAATGTCGATAAAAAATGACTAAGTTCCAAAGTCTGTAAAAACAGGAAACATTTTTCAAAATAATTCAAAAAAGGGATCTGCGCATCTACAATATATATAGAAACATTTTGTGGAGTTTCAAAAATGTAGATTGAAAACTGTAGGAGGAGTTGATTTCACAAAATCAGTATCCCATTTTCCCCGCCCGCCCACCCATCCGCCCGCCCGCCCGACATTCACCATACTATAACCCGGATTTGCATGGACGCCCGCCCACCCATCCGCCCGCCCCACATTCACCATACTATAACCCGGATTTGCACTCCGTGCAACCCGGCCAATAAAATTTAATAAATCAAACAAACCAGGATTAGGATCTCTTATGGCTGATTTCAACAGGCCTTTACAATCTTCTGCTGAATAAGGGGAGACTACTTTTAGTCCTGGACAGTGACTGTACCATGATGCAAAACACTGAGAATGTTGGGCTGCAACGCCAGCTGCTGCACCATTTGGACCTCGAAATACAATAGGGACTGGAACCTGAAATCAGAGATGGTAAGAATTCAGTATACATGATGGTCTATTAAGGGAGTATGAGCGTCAGATTTCAGAAACATTTGATATCCTTGGGTTTTAACCACTCAAACAGGGTTAATTTTTTTTGCACATGGATCATATACTCTTGGTCATAGGTCACTTTAACATGTAATAAAATAGACAATATACAAAATTTTTTCAACTTCCAATTATATTTTCATATATTTTAAGGCATAGAAACAGCTGATGAAAAATGTAGGAAAACTCTACAGAGTTTTGATGCCTTATATCTCAAAAATTCTTACATGGATTTTCAAAATTTTTGCTCATGTTGTTCTATTAGCAAAGTTCTTCAAAGCAAAAGGTCAGAATTTTAATTCTAATTACGAAATTTCTGACATTTGTACTCCCTTAAATACTCAATTAAAGTGCTGAGAACTACCATGTTTTAATGTGTATCATAGATTGAGCCGTCTGCGTTAACTGATTGTAAATACACAGATCTCTTGTAATATTATAATGTCTTATTAATAGATATTTACTTCAAAAGTGTCTTACAATTAAATTTATTTCAGAAATAATGGGAACAACAAAAGGACAACATCATAAGATTGCAGAACAGAGAACACTAGTACTTACAAATAAACAAGTGTTGATGCAAAATGACTGTGGAAATAGTAAAGTGAGACTTTTATCCCTTGGCATATTATTCAAAAGGGAAAAAAATCCAATGAAACAAAACTTGTTAAAATCCAAGAAAAAATAAATATTTAATGTACCCTGTAAAAGTGAGATTGTGCCTCCTTGGTGATTTTTAGCTTTATAACAATAACAGCTGTGTAAAGTCAGTTTCAACCTTTAGTAGAAGACTACATCAGAAAGAATCAAGGGAAACAAGCCACACTTTAAAATCTTATGAAAATTACAATGATCTAGATACTTTGTAAGAGAGAGATTTTAGCTCCTGCTTACACAGAATTTGTAGACACATTACTGACAGCTTATTTCAAGAAACCCCTCTTGGACCCCATTTATCTGATAAACGGTAAATTTAGGTAAAGTACAACTAAGAAGGCATTTTCCATTGAGCAAAATTTCATCAAAATCTAATGAACAATAAATACTGCATGTGAAAACAGAATTTAGCCCCTTTTAGCCCCAAAATAGCAGGAGATACAATAAATCAAAACAATTCCATAAATCCATTTGGTCCAAGGAAAATTGTTTAAAAAATTTTTAAGAATCAGTAGACTGGAATTTTAGTTATCAAACAGAAATGAAGAGTCTATAAATGCTGTATACAACATCATTGCCTGTATTATTAATTAAACCATGTCATTTTTTTATTGTGTGATCTTCAAAATTTGATATCTATCCATGGCAACTGAATGCTTTCATTTGTTAAAGCTTAGAACTGATTTTCAGGCCTTACATACAAATTACTGTCACTAGAAACCTTAAAAATAGTAATGGCATATTACATGATACCCTGCCATGTTTCACAAAATTTCAAGTTAAAATAGGCATAACTCCAGAACTCCTTGGACCTCTGCACCCAAAATCGAACTTGGTCTGAGATTTATAGTAAACGATTTACATACCAAGTTTGAAGACAGTATTTTATTTCGTTCACAAATTATCAGTCGGCAACACTAAAATTCGCAAAATTTCAAAGTTTCAAGGGGAATAACTCATGAACCCCTACGACATCTGAACCCAAAATTGAACTTGGTCTGAGATTTACAGTATACAACTTACATACCAAGTTTAAAGACAGTATGTTATTTCATTCACAAGTTATCAGTCAGAAACCCTAAAATTCGCAAAAATTTCAAAGTTTCAAGGGGCACAACTCATGAACCCCTCGGACCTCTGAACCCAAAATAGAACTTGCCCTGAATTAGTGGTAGACAACTTACGTAACAAAGTTTGAAGACCTTACGTTATTTCATTCACAAGTTATCAGTCAGAAACCTTGGGGGGACGGACGGGCAGATGAACTGACCGACGGACACCCAACTTATCACATAATAGTTCTTCACCACATATGGCGGGGTATAAAAAGGTTGGAGCATAAAGAGATGTCAAGTAATAAGATGAACAATTCATTAATTACATTTATACAAGGAAACACATATATTGGCTATATAATACTTACCTCACCAGCTGACATATAATAGGTCTTTGCTGCAGAATTTATCACCTAAAAATACAAGTATTAAATGTATGACCTAGATAGAAAATTACAATCTTGAAATAATGAAATTTTAATTGCACATGTACAATTGATATTTAACTTTCATTTGCTGATTCTTTGTTACTTTTGTCCCTTAAGAAATTCTATGGCCTTATCAAGACATCATAGAAAGATATGACATAGTCTCACAAAATAGTAGAAAGATATGACGTGGTTTCAAAAATCATAGAAAAATATGACATGGTCTCACAAATCAAAGAAAGATATGTCATGAAGTGGTCTCACATATCATAAAAAGATATTACATGGTCTCTCAAATCATAGAAAGATATGACATGGTTTCACAAATCATAGACAGATAAGAAGTGGTCTCACAAAATCTTAGGAAGATACGATATGGTCTCACAAATATATACTCTAACCTTAACTCTTACCTAGTGTGCCTCTGTTGATGGTCTGTTCACACTTTACAGGCTTAAAGGGTCAGCCATTAAATTGACTCTATCATAAGTCATGAGTGATTTCTTGTAATTTCAACTCATTATTTTTTTCTGCCCAGAGATGAAGATAATAATTTTGATATTCAATTTTATTTTAGGGCTATTCCATTAATAAATGTATGGGAGGGTTGGAAGGCACTTTTTTTCAAACTCCACCACCCATACATATTCTTGTAAGATTGAGCATGCAAAGCTACTTTGTGAAACCCACAACACATCAAAAATATATATAAAGTGCCTTCCAACCCCTCCATACATTTTTTGCTGGAATAGCCCTTATAAAAGCTACTAAATAGTGGTGTAAATTTCTAGGCCAATTATATCCTCAGTCATTAACTATCCACTGATAAGTGGTGGGAATTTATTGGCTAATGATATTATAGTAATTTTATAAGCTGTCAAACATTGGTGGCAGTCTTATGGCTGGAAAAATCATAGAACACTTCCAAGCTACTAACAGCAAATTTAGCTTGTGATCGATATAATGACTTCCTTGATTGAGCTTGGGCGCTCACAAATAGGCTACTTCAACCCATAGCTTGAAGCCATCATTGCAGAAGTTTTGTGTGGAAAACATCATTAGCTTGTGGAATGCTTTGGGATATCAGTTTCCCATGACAACAGATCTTTCCCTTAAACAGCTTAAGTTTGGATTTTCTACTACTGGATTTAATTTTACTACAAGAATTGACATGTTCAACAGGGTGGGTGTCTTATTAGAAACAGGATATGCTTACCCTACCGGTGTCATCTGAGATTCTTATTCAACCTGTGCACCTGATCTCACCCATGGTTTTAAATTGGGTTGGTGTTGTTAATATGTATGTGTGTGTCTCAATTTTCCTTTTCTGTGTTGGTCTTATGTGATGTGTTGTTATCTTGGTGTTTCTGATGTTACCATTGTCTTTGGATTATTCTTTTCTGGACTGACTTTTTGGTTCTCACTTACTTCATGGCTATTAATATCCATTTATACTAACAAGCAATCACAAGAGTGGACCCTAATAAATGTCTCGCCCGTCCCTGCTTGTCGCTAAAACAGTCATGTACTACTCAAGAGCAACCTACAAGCCAAATATTATTACCATACCACTTACAGTAATTAAGAAAATATTCCAATCAGAAACACTCAACTTTGTTCACTAGACCATGAAATTGAGGTCAAGGTCAAAAGCCATATGGCAGACTGACATGTACTAACCAAAACCGAGCCATATACAGTGTTCCAGCTAGGATTTAAAAGGGGCAGGGCGTCAGTCCTGAAAAGGGCACTTTAGCGCGCTGACTGAAATAGGAAAAGGCACTCAAGTGCGATGATTGATAATTTAAAAGGCTTACAAAACACTATCTTTTATTATATCAGCAAAATACATTCATATATATTTAGGGGGGAGGGGGGTAAGACCTTTTCAGTAAATGTGGTTTGGGCATTTTCAACAGGTTGTTAACTGTTTGGGAGAAAGTTTAAGATTGTTAGCCTGTTCAAGAATCCCCTCCTGTCTCCTCTTATACATAAATGTATATGCTGGTAATATGTTAGTAGTGTAACCATGTTACTTTTGAGATAGATCAAGAATTAAGTTCTGTTCCATTGTCAATTATTTTCCCATTTTTTTCAAGGTACATTAATTTCCAAGAGAAAACTGTAGGGTTGAACCACAAGGCAATCAGAGTATTTTTTTATGCAGATGCCATTACTCAAATGATTATTAAACATTTTATATCATAATATGGAAAGGGCACTTCAGTGTGGTAATTTTAAATTCTAGAGGTGTATCAAAAGGTAACTGTGTTACTGAGTTGTTTTAGTTCTAGATTAAAGTTGAGTTTTTGCAGTATTTACTTCAAGTGCAAGTGGTAGTTTCACAATGTCAATCTTTATTTCAATTTAATTGACAAAGTTATCTTGAAATCACTCCCATTGATGACTTGAAATTTTATATCATAATATGAAGATAATACAATTTAGCTAATAAAAGGAAAAATGATTTGCAAATAATTAAGAATGATGTTTGTTATTGTTTGCTTTATGTTTAAAATTGATGCAGAATAATTTTTTACTATCAATCATTCTAAGAAAAATAGAAGTATGGCTGTAAAAGGGGNACAAAATTGAAATATTTCAGATGAAAAATTAAAGGGAAATAACTCACAGCCACAACCACGTGTGGTATATAAAATAATATAAATTTAGAACAGGGTAAATCTTTTTGCATTGAGATGTTCTTAATCATTTAAGAATCGTAAATAAAACAAAAAGAATTTTATATGCAAAGTTTAACTCATTTACTGTTGTCTGCATGTGACAGAAAGAGTTACAGGTAAGCACAGGTAAATGGCTGACATGGTAAATTGCCGATAGGGTTAATTAACGGCTCAGACAATTCTTTAATTAACAGGAAAGGTGTAATAAGGTTATTATTTGGACAATTACCATAAAATGACAGGTCAATCAGCTGTAACAACTATTTATACACTAATTACTGAGGCCATAAATAAATAATTGATTTACAAATGTTTGCCAATTTGTAACATTCAAAATGACCACATACGATCTTAGAACTGAGGACAGGAAAGATGATGCAAAGGGCATGAAGGGTGCAAAAGGCATCAGGGGCGCTGAAAGGGCATCAGGGGCGCTGCAAAGGGCACCAAGGGCGCGGCGCCCTTCTAAAATGGGCTAGCGGGAACACTGATATACCAAATGTCATTGACCTATGGCTTATAGCTATTGATAAACAGACTTAAGCAAAAAAACTTAACCTGGTCACTGGACCATGAAATTGAGGTCAAGGTCAAAAGCCATATGGCAGACTGACATGTACTAACCAAGAAAAAGCTATATACCAAATATCATTGACCTATGGCTTGTAGTTATTGAGAAACAGTCTTAAGCAAAAAAAAATAAACATACAAGTTAAAATTCTGGTCGAACTGCGATAAAAGGTAAAACAAAAAATAATATATACACATATCAAAACATAAAAGATTAAAGAACAAGCAGACAGAGGTAGGGCCAATCCCTACCTCTGTCTGCTTGTTTTTTAATCTTTTATGTTTTGATATGTGTATATATTATTTTTTGTTTTACCTTTTATTGCAGATCGACAAGAATTTTAACTTGTTTGTTTATTTATGCTTACACGAACTGCCGCACAGCACTCTTTATTTTATTAAGCAAAAAAAAAACCTTAACCTGGTCACTGGACCGTGAAATTGAGGTCAAGGTCAAAAGCCATATGGCAGACTGACATGTACTAACCAAGACCAAGCTATACACCAAATATCATTGACCTATGGCTTGTAGTTATTGACAAACAGACTTAAGCAAAAAAATTTAACCTGGTAATTGGACGGTGAAATTGAAGTCAAGGTCAAAAGCCATATGGAAGACTGACATGTAATAACCAAGAAAAAGCTATATACCAAATATCATTGACCTATGGCTTGTAGTTATTGAGAAACAGTCTTAAGCAAAAAAAAACTTAACCTGGTCACTGGACTGTGAAATTGAGGTCAAGGTCAAAAGCCATATGGCAGACTGACATGTACTAACCAAGACCAAGCTATATACCAAATATCATTGACCTATGGCTTGCAGTTATTGAGAAACAGACTTAAGCAAAAAAACTTAACCTACCGTAGTCACTGGACCGTGAAATTGAGGTCAAGGTCAAAAGCCATATGGCAGACTGACAAGTACTAACCAAGACCAAGCTATATACCATATATCATCGACTTCTAGCTTGCAGTTGTTGAGAAATGGACTTAAGCAAAAAAACTTAACCTGGCACTGGACCGCGAAATCTAGGTCAAGTTCACATGATTTTGGGTCCGACTGATATGGTTCGCCATAAGCTACCTATGGACCAAATATAAAGTTCCTACATCAAAGGCCTCTATATAATAACTTGAGTTTACGCCGCCGCTGCTGTCGCCGTCACAGTCATACTTTGCACACCTATGTCTCGCTTTCCGCGACTTTCGTCGCGGGCGAGACAAAAAGTGGTGCAAGTCTCATGACCAGTAACATCATAGCAGACTTCTGGTCCACAATACGGCAGTATTTGTCTTTAGATAGTATTATTCTAAGAAAGACAATGTTTTAGACTTCTGTATTATAAATATATACCAGAGTTAACATTAACTTACCTGATCAATAGCTTGCATTGAAAAATTAAATGTCATGAATTCACATATTGGTCTTAAACCAGCCTGAAAATGGATTATATAGTGTAATAAAACAACATCTGAAGAATCACACAACCTTCAGCTTTAAATTCCTCCTCAAATAACGAATTTAGAATTTGAAACATTGTAACCTCTGTAATGCAATCAGTTATAAATTTTACAGTGAGTTTTTTCTTTTAAATTTTCATGCTACTGTTTTCAGTTTGCTACAATCATGTTGTATCCTTCTGTAATATCACATACACATAATTACATTATTTTTACATTATTTATGATTTTCATTTAGTGCTATTGATTCACAAAACATTTCAATGAATTCATCAGTATATGTTTGTGAAATTAATCATGTAAATTTACAAGCTCTTGTTTTTTTTTCATGTTATAATCTGAATGTGTTTGTTATTCTGTAGAATATTGTATCTATATAAACTTTTGTATAAAACACTACTGCTTCAATTATGACTGCTCAAAATCTAATCTGAATGTGGAATATCTTTCTTTTACAAATAAAACACATCAACTACAATAATATTTTCATTTGTAAAGCCATTCCATTCATGTAATGGTAATGAAGAAACCCTACCAGTAACAATGTATTTATTCAGGAACTCCAAAACCCTTAGTTTCATTTTTTTTTTGAAAATGTTCTTCATTTGCTGTATCATATTATGGCAAAATAATATGCCCATCAGGTTTGTAATCTAAAGAGTTCAAAACCTGATAAATACATGTACAAAGGAACTGTTGTAACTTGAAGCTTGTAAAACCTAAACACAACTGTACGAAATTATAGTTTCTATAATTTTTTTGTATGATGTACTCATATCTTGTATAATGCTAACTATTCCGAGCAGTCATTGGAGTATCCAAACCATCAGAGTCTATCTAATTATTTTACTTACCATTGCTGCACCAACTGCTATTCCAGCAAAGCCCAACTAAAATGAAAAAATATATATCTTCAAAGTTAGGCCTTCATTGTAATAGCCCCCGTCCACAGAAGACAGTTTTTTCTCCTGGTCATGAGTAAACAAAACTAATGACCAGGAATGACCTTTCTTCCAATTCTTTGCATACTTATCATGCTTATTAAAACTATTTGATTTCATTCTCTATTGAAAATTAATTCTTTTAAGTATAACTGAAATAAATATAATCCTGCTTTTATATATACAGTAAAATGCACCCATTTGTCTAGATGATTTTTGGCATTCTAACTGCAATATACTGTGTAAGGATGGAAAATTGGAACTAGGTACATGAAGTTCAGTTATAAATATAGGTTGAGAAAACGGAAATGATCATGAGTTATTAAGTTTGCTAATTTGAAACAACTTTGCTAACTGCAATATTTTTTATTTGTTGATTATATTTTCATGCAGAGACAATTATGACTCCTACATTAAATGTTTTCCTGCAATGTCCTAATTACTTTTACCTCTTGGCACATCTAAATGAAATCCTAGTTGTCCCACTACTGATTACCATTATAATCTGGGGTTTAATTTTAATTACACTGTAACTGTAAACTGACAGTGACTGATCTTCAAGCACATTTGCGGATGGCAGAATGCAATTTTGGCATTGAAATGGGGTCATTTACATTGAAGGAATTCTCCTTTGTGACATCTTCAGTGACAAGCAAGTTTGGCAAAAGATTAGGGGGGGATAAATCTTGGTCATACTGAATAAGGTTTTTTTTTTCCAGACATACATTATCATTGTTCTTACCTCTGTTATAGGGGTATCTATCACTCTTTTATCTCCCCAGGTTTTGTGTAATCCTCGGCTCACCTGTAAACAAATACAATAAACAAATTGTGAAGTGATGAAATAACAACTTCTTCAGCTTATCACACAAAATATTCATAGGGCTATTCCATTAAAATAAATTTCAGAGGACAGGAGGCAACTTTAAAAATATCCCTACAGCCAACAAACATATATAAGTAATTTTGCATAATGGTGAGGCTCTAAACATACACTGCCTGATATTAAAACTATGAAAGTAATTCTGCCTAGTGCTCAATAACTATTTTTAAAACAGCAGATGACAGACTTTTATTCCATTTTTTAATGAATGTATAGATTTGTTTAAAATATATAACCAACAGTGGCATGTATACTAACACTTACTGGCATAGGTCTTAATATTAAACCCAGTTTTTTACTATAATTCTAAGCTAGTTTTTCAATGTTCCATAGTCTTTGTTGTTACTCTTTACGGCTGTATGTTTACTCAAGAATTTTAAAGTCTTGAACTCGACTTAATTTGCCGGTAATCTATGATTTCCTGGATTTAAGGCTTTTCAACAACCAGAGGCTCCCAGGAGCCTGTATCGCTCACCTGGCTTTCAGTTGCCACAATCAAGGTAACATTGTAAGTTATACAGTTGATCTTCAGTCTCTCAAACTTTTGTAGCTCGAACACCACCAATATCTTGAACTATATTTAAAGTCTGATCATGTTTTACTATATTTCTTTGTTCGCCTTTTTTGACAAAAAACGTTCTTGCTAAGGACCACTTTTGACACAAGTTTTGAAGTCGAGACGTCATTTTGTAAATGGCAGCCAACGAACAATTTTCAACATCGGTTTTGAAGTCGCGACATCAATATCTATTTGGGAACCAAATTTCATTGAAATCCGACAACATTGAATTTTCCCGCCTTTTTTGGCAGCCATTTGAAAATGGCAGTCAACAAACAATTTTCAACATTGGTTTTGAAGTAGTGACATCAATATATCCACTTGGATACCAAATTTAATTGAAATTAGATAATGTTGAATTTTCCCGCATTTTTTTGGTGGCCATTTTGAAAATGGTCGTCAAAGAATAATTTTTAACATGGGTTTTGAAGTTGCTACATCAATACCTATTGTGAAACCAAATTTCATTGAAATCGCACAATGTTGAATTTCCCCGCCTTTCTTGGCGACCATTTTGAAAATGGCGGCAATGAACAATTTTTAACATCAGTTTTGAAGTTGCGACATCAATACCTATTTGGAAACCAAATTCCATAGAAATCGGACAATGTTGAATTTTCCCACCTTTTTTGGTGGCCATCTTGAAAATGGCAGTCAACGAAAAATTTTTAACATCCGTTTTGAAGTTGCGACATCAATACCTATTTAGAAACTAAATTTCTTTGAAATCGGTCAATGTTGAATTTTCCGGCCTTTTTGGCAGCCATTTTGAAAATGGCGGTCAACGAACAATTTTCAAAACAGGTTTTGAAGTGGTAACATCAATATCTATTTGGAAACCAAATTTCATTGAAATCGGACAATGCTGAATTTTGAAGTCGCCACAGCATGACAAACATTTCAACATTTTACACTTAACCTTCATCTTCTATAGTTTTGGAAATAAAAGAAGAAAAATACGAAAATATTTAAAATGCAGTGAAACAAGAGGCTCTCAAGAGCCTGTATCACTCACCTGGGTCATGGCTGACACAATAAGTCAAAATAATCACAACGTTTAAGGTTCTCATTTTCAAATTTGTTTATTAATGTTTAAGGGTCTCATTTTGAAGTTTGCTGATGTTATATGATCCAAAATTAAAACTATGTTCCCCACTGGCAGCTATTTTTGATGGGGCGTAGACCAATTGTCACCTTTCTTGAAGAAGACCATGTAAGGATCATTGTGCCTCACTTTGGTTCCAGTTGGCATAGTATTTTCAGAGGAGATCTCCCATGGGGTCCAAGGTTAAACAATGTTCCCTGCTGACTGCCATCTTGGATGCTATGCGGACATTCAGACACATTTTATGAAGGGGACCAAGTAAGGACCATTGTGACTAAGTATGATTCCAATTGGCCATGTACTTTCAGAGGAGAAGATCTTTGAATATGTTTCCCTATGGGGTCCAATGTTAAAAACATGTTCCCTCCTGGCGGCCATCTAGGATATATGATGTGGACTTGCTGAACACATTTTTAAAAGGGGCCACCTATGGACCATTGTGACTAAGTTTGGTTCCAATTAGCCAAGTATTTTCAGAGGAGAAGATTTTTGCAATCTTGTCCAATTTTGTACAAAGTTCCCCGCTGGCGGCCATCTTGGATGGCATGCAGACTTGCCAGACAAACTTTTCAATGGGGACCACCGAAGGACTATTGTGACAAAGTTTGGTTCTAATTGGCGCAGTAGAATCAGAGATCTTTAAATGCTTTCCCATAGGGTCCAATGTTAAACTGCGTTTCCTGCTGGCGGCCATCTAGGATATGATACAGACTTGCCAGACATTTTTTTTTAATGGGGCCACCTAAGGACCATTGTTCCCAAGTTTGGTTCCAAATGGCCCAGTGGTTTCAGAGAAGAAGATGTTTGAATGAAAAGTTAACAATAGACAGACAATTGATGGCAAGAAGATCATAGCATAGCCATGCACATCAGCTATACTGATATACAGGCATGGAGGCTTAGATGCAATTTCTTCATTAAGATTGCAATGTGGGCAAACAGATTTAATATACAGTTTTATATACAATTAATATTAAATTGTGAAATAAGTATAATTTATGAAAGTATTTTTGCAAAAAAATGTAAAAATTTGTACAAAAACACTTTTTTGCTCTTGATTATGTAACAAATAATAATTTCTAATAAAGTGATAGCAGGGAATTTCTCTAAAACTTAAAAGAGAAAAGTAAACCAAAGAAGATTTGAAAGCAGAATTTAAAGGGAAATAACCCATAACCATATGGCATTGAA
>MJUU01035969.1:171536-192184 GCA_002080025.1 Modiolus philippinarum
AAGACAGCACCATACCATTATACGACCGCAAAAATTTTTGCGGTCGTATAAAAAATGCATAAATTTTGAAAATTTTACGGAAAAAGGGCTATAACTCTAAGACGGTTTTTCCGATTGTCTTCAAAATTGCAGGGCAGATAGATCTCATCATTCTGAACAATTCTACTCCATGTCAGATTTCAGATATCTGCAACGGTTTTGAAGTTATTTGCCAAAAACAGCAATTTACCCCTATGTTCTATTTTTAGTAACAGCGGCCATGTTGTTTGGTCCTCGGACTAACCGAACATATTTTTTAAACCACATACCCTGGTGATGACCCAAGCCAAGTTTGGATTAAATTGGCCCAGTGGTTACAAAGGAAAAGATTTTTGATGAAAAGTTTACGACGGACAGACGGACGACGGACGCCAAGTGATGGCGAAAGCTCACCCTGGCATAGCCAGGTGAGCTAAAAAGGGCAATAACTCCAACGAGGGTTTTTGGATTTTCTTCAAAATTTCAGGGTGTGTAGAACTTGATATGCTGAACATTTTTGCAATTTACACTTGACCTCTATCTGTTACACTTTTTGAAATAAAAAAATAAAAAATACAAAAATTTTGAAAATTTTACGGAACTAGAGGCTCCCAGGAGCCTGTATCGCTCACCTGGCTTTCAGTTGCCACAATGAAGCTAACATTTTAAGTTATACCCTTGAAGTTAAGTCTCTCAAACTTTGTTAGCTCAAACACCACCAATATCTTAAACTGTATTTAAAGTCTGATCTTGTTTTACTATATTTCTTTGTTGCCCATTTTTGACAAAAATGTACTTGCTTATGACCACTTTCAACACCAGTTTTGAAGTTGAGACATAATTTTGTAAATGGCAGTCAACAACAATTTTTAAAACCATATTTTTGAAGTTAATACATCAATATTTATCTGGAAACCAAATTTGAAATAGGAAAATGTTGAATTTTCCCNCCTTTTTGGTGGCCATTTTGAAATGGCAATGAACGAACAATTTTTAACATTGGTTTGAATTTGCGACATCAATACCCATTTGGAAACCAAATTCCATTGAAATTGACAATGTTAAATTTTCCCGCCTTTTTTTGGCAGCCATTTTGAAATGGCAATGAACGATTTTTAACATTGGTTTGAATTTGCGACATCAATACCCATTTGGAAACCAAATTCCATTGAAATTTGACAATGTTGAATTTTCCCCCCTTTTTTGGCGGCCATTTCGAAAATGGCAGTCAACAAACAATTTTCAGCATCTGTTTTGAAGTTGCAACATCAATATCCACTTGGAAACCAAATTTCATTGAAATCGGACAATGTTGAATTCCCGCCTTTTTTGGTGGCCATTTTGAAATAGCGGTGAACGAACAATTTTTAACATTGGTTTGAATTTGCGACATCAATACCCATTTGGAAACCAAATTCCATTGAAATTTGACAATGTTGAATTTTCCCGCCTTTTTTGACGGCCATTTCGAAAATGGCAGTCAACAAACAATTTTCAGCATCTGTTTTGAAGTCGCAACATCAATATCCACTTGGAAACCAAATTTCATTGAAATCGGACAATATTGAATTTTCCCGCCTTCTGTGGTAGCCATTTTGAAAATGGAGGTCAACGAACAATTTTTAACATTGGTTTGAATTTGTGACATCAAAACCTATTTGGAAACATAATTCCATTGAAATTGGACAATGTTGAATTTTCCCACCTTTTTTGGCGGCCATTTTGAAAATGGCAGTCAACAAACAATTTTCAGTACCTGTTTTGAAGTCGCAACATCAATATCCACTAGGAAACCAAATTTCATTGAAATCGGACAATGTTGAATTTTCCCTCCTTTTTTGGTGGCCATTTTGAAAATGGTGGTCAATGAACAATTTTACACACCAGTTTACACGTTGCCATAGTATATGGCAAACATTTTAATCAATTTACACTAAACCTTCATCTTGTCTAGTTATGGATATAAAAGACCACAAAATATGAAAATTTGAAAATTCCATGAAAAAGGGCAACAACTCCTACAAAGATTTTTCGATTTCTTCAAAATTTCAGGGTGGGTAGATCTTGATATGCTGAACCTTTTTGCAATTTACACTTGACCTCTATCTGTTACACTTTTTAAAATAAAAAAATATATATATTAAAATTTAGAAAATTTTACGGAAAAAGGGCAATAACTCCAACACTAGATTTCGGAATTTCTTTAAAATTGCAGGGAGGGTAGATCTTAACATGCTGATTATTTTCACTCCCAATAAAATTTTTGATATCTGTTTTCGAGTTATTTGCAAAAAAATGCAATTTACCCCTTTGTTCTATTTTTAGTAACAGCAGTCATGTTGCTTGGTTTTCGGACTAATTGAACACAATTTTGAAACTGTTTACCTTGGTGATGATTCAGGTCAAGTTTGGTAACAATTGGCCCAATGACTTCTGAGGAGATTTTTTAAATTGATGACAAAAAGTATCAAATTTCTTAAATTTGACCAATAAAGGGCAAAAACTCCTATATGGGTAGTCAGATTTTCTTCAAAATTTCAAGGTAGGTAGATCTTGATATGCTGAACATTTTGCAATTTAATGTTGACCTCTATCTGTTATAGTTTTTGGGATAAAAAATAAAGAATATCAAAATTTTGAAATTTTTATGGAAAAGGGGCAATAACTCTAAAACAGGTTTTCCGATTTTCTTCAAAATTGCAGGGCAGGTAGATCTTGTCATGCTGATCACTTTTACGACTGTCAGATTTTTGATATCGGTAATGGTTTTTGAGTTATTTGCCAAAAACAGCAATTTACCCCTATGTGCTATTTTTTGTAACGGCAGCCATGTTGTTTGCTCCTCGGACTAATCAAACACAATTTTGAACCTAGATACCCTGGTGATGATTCAGACCAAGTTTGGTTTTCAAATTGGCATAGCGGTTTCAGAGGAGAAGATTTTTGAAAAGTTTACGACGGACGGACGGACGGACGGACGACGACGGACGCTTAGTGATGGCAATAGCTCACATGGCCTTTTAGGCCAGGTGAGCTAAAAAGGGCTATAACTCCGAGATGGGTTTTTAGATTTTCTTCAAAATTGCATGATGGGTAGATCTCATCATGCTGATCATTTTTACCCATTGTCAGATTTTTTAAATCTGTAATGGGTGTCAAGTTATTAGCCAAAAACTGCAATTTACCCCTATGTTCTATTTTTAGCAATGGTGGCCATGTTGTTTGACATGCCGACTAATCAAACACAATTTTGAGAAGCCATACCCTTGTGATGATTCAAGTCAAGTTTGGTTACATTTGGCCCAGCGGTTTCAGAGGAAAAGATTTTTGAAATTGTTGACGGACAGACAGACGACAGACGCATAGTGATGGCAAAAGCTCACAGTCACATGGCCTTTTAGGCCAGGTCAGCTAATAACACCATCAAGGTAAATCTCTGTTCCTTTTTTTGTATTGAAGACTGACTTGTTATGTTATGAGTTAAATTGTAGAATTTTAAAGTCTTTACAAGACATTTTACTGTTGATTGAATATCTTGTATATTTGTGTTCTCTATTTCAGATTATGGGTGGTCTATAGCTTAGTATTTAGTAATAGAAGTACCGCTACATTATATGACATTTAAAGTCAGATGTTCTATTTGGATATTCTTCCTTAATGTGCTTGAATTTGCCAAAACATTTCATGGTATTATGTAAGGCAAAATATTGTCCCATGAAAAAGTGTCTTTCCCGTCATATATTTCATTGGAAAATACAAAAGGACAATATTTCAGGATCATCAATGTGTTTTATTCAGCCCTCCGACATAATCATAGGAAACAATTGTATGGGGGACAATATTTCATGACGGACACAATTCATCATAATCCTACAATTATTTTACCATAGTACACATATACATGTATAGAGTATTTTCTAATTTTGCTTTAATATTCAGTTTTTGGAACATTTTCAGTATGCAAATATAGTTTGCTCTATTAATAAGTAGTACTTGTGTCAGAAAATTCTGAAATCTAAAGCTCATAGTAGTCCTAAAATAAAGTTCAATACATCCTATCAAATTCTAACCTTATAGGCACCATCATACAATGCAACTTCCTCTCCCATTAAAAACACTTTGTCATCCCTTTTGATTTCTTCATCCATTGCAGCATTCAGGGCATCTCTTATTGTCAGCTGTAATAAAAACAAGAAAACGCGAAACATATTTTTACATTTCTTATATATATATGTCAAAACTAGAGCTGTCGCCGAATGGCAACTAATTATGCCCCCGCTTACTGAACCCTGAATTAATACAGTAAGTGAAACTTTAAGTTTGTGTGGATACAATACAGGTGTGGGCACAGTACAAGTGTGGACACAGCACAAGTATGGACATGATGAAATACCTCCCTGTTTTTCCAGAAAATAAATAATTGAATTATCTCCCTTTCAAAACTTCGACCAGCAACCATAATTCCACATGGTAAGCCCTTAAATCATTTCAATGGGTAGAAGGCAACCTTCCTATGAAGTGTCAATCAAATTTGAAGCATTTTTAATTTTCCCACCTTTTTTCAATATCCATGGCAACAGTGGCCATTTTGAAAATTCTGAGCTAGGAAATCATTTCTATGGGTGCTAGGCAACCTACAAGTAAAGTTTCATCCAATTTGAGACACTTTAAATTTTCCAGCCTTTTTTCAGTTTCCATGGCAACGAAAATTCCAAATGATGTGAGTGTGTTCACCTACTCATTGTAAGTTAGATTCCTTTGAAGTAGTTGGAATTTGCTTGCAAAGTGTCTGAAAAACATCAAAAGTTGTGTTTTTTATTTGTACAGACAAACGGACGGACGGACCGACGGACAGACGAACAGACAGACAAGGGTAAAACAATATGTCCCTGACTTTTAGTCGCGGGGGCATAAAAAAACATCACTGTGCAGCCACACAAATGTCATGGTAATATATTTGACAATCTAAAAAGTGAACAATCGATAAAATAACTAGAGGATGTCAAAACTGGCGATTACGCACTAATGTGTTGATACAGTAATTTTTGGGACACGGTGATTCCTTGCAGTTTAATAATGAAAACATATCATTTCTTTTCTCAAGGCTGAATATAAAATTATTCACACTGATACAAGTCAAGAAATCTTGGACGAAATTTGGTTTAGGGACCGACCATTTAACTTGAAGGGGGGGTTATGGCTTTTTTTTTCTGGACAGAAAATTTTTTTCGCACTTTGCGCGAAACAATTTATTTATTTTTTTAACTAGTATAAACAAAATATTTTTTTGGAAAATAAGCATTATTTTTTTTGGCAGAAAGCCCCCCTCAGAAAAATTTTTTTCCATCATTTTTGCAGCCAAAATATTTTTTTCACATAAAATCAGCTACAGAATATTTTTTTCGAAAAAAAACCATAGCCCCCCCCCCCCTTCAGGTTAAATGGTCGGTCCCTTAAAGTTAAAACATAGAAAGCAGCCACAGCCTTCTAAGCTCACCTCTTTGCGCAGCATTGTCACATGTTGTACATGTCAGTAAACAGAAATGGGCTATAATCATTCTTTATAACAGATTCAGTCATGCATAAATTGTTGTTTACAGACTGCATCCAAAGCATGCATTGTTGTTGTCATCCCAAATTGCATCATACATACCAATATGGTTGATGTGAGCCATGTCAGTAAGCGGGAATGGACTTTAACCATTCTGCCTAACCAAGTCGCTCATGCGTAAAATTTAGGTCAGAGACAGCATCCGAAGCATGCATTGTTGTTGTCATCCCAAAATGCATCATACATACCAATATGGTTGATGTGGGCCATGTCAGTAAGCGGGAATGGACTTTAACCATTCTACCCAACCAAGTCGCTCATGTGTAAAATGTAGGTCAGAGACAGTATCCGAAGCATGCATTCCAGTCGTCATCCCAAAATGCATTAGGCATACCAATATGGTTGATGTTGGGCATGTCAGTAAGCAGGAATGGACCTTAAGCATTTTTCCTAACTGGAAGCCAACGTGGACACAGACGCGGACACTAGGGGTATCACATAAGCCCCCCTCATTTCATGAGGTGAGCTAAAAATCAAACTATAAGCAAACAGGAAGTAGTTGAGTGACAAACCCGACAGTCCCTCCCAATCTTCAGACAAACTTTCATATCTTTTCTTCATATACAAGCCAAGAAATATTTGACAAAATTTTGGTTTATAATTCAAACAAAAGTATCGGCAAACAGGAAGTAGTCTAGTACCAATCCTGAAAACCTCTTACACAATACAACTCACCAATTACAAATTTCAGACCAAATCTCAAATCCTTCCCTCTAGTAAAGTTTGAGCAGATTCACACTAGATGTCGAGCAATGCTACATCGATGCTTACATAATACAAGTGATAATTACCATACAAAATTTCAAATCATTCCTACTGATATAAGCCAAGAAATCTTTGATGGAAAAAAATACTGACAGAAAGAAGGACTGAAAAAGTGAAAACTATAAGGCACTCATATTTCGATGCAAGTGCCCTACAAATATATACCGGTATTTATATCACAAAAATATTGTTTTTTTTGGGGGGGGGGGGCTAATACAGGTGCCTTAGGATGATATGGAATGGTTTTTTTAGGGAGGCTAATTCAGGTGTCTCAGGATGACATGGAATTATTTATAATTAGTTTGTATTCATACAAGTAAGAATGGTTTTAAGTTTAATCTTGTGCATTGTACAGGCATGTCATTAAGGCCAATGTTGTAATTTTTGTGTCAGAATAATACAGTGATAACAACTAGCAGGTTAGTAACTCATAATAAGAATTTTCTCTGTTTTGCCCAAACTTTGTTTGGGTGACTTACTTTTCGAAGGATATAATTCCATTTTTCTGATAAAATTTTAATGGACAGTCACCTGCAAAGGTCAATGTCACGAAGTCAAATATTTGGTTCTAACTGTAAAGTCTTCCCTAACATGCCAAAACTGGCAAAAGGAATACAAATGCAAAATTTGAAAGCCCTATCACTTACTAATTCAAAAGATATACTCAATGTTATAGTTTCTATGCAGTTGTTCACATGCCAAGGTCAAGGTCACAAGGTCAAATATTTTGGTACCAATTAAAAGGTCTTGTCACAAGGATATGAAAGCCATATCACCTACCATTCAGAAGATAAAACTTGTGTTAAAGTTTTTTTGTTTTTTTTTCATAAAGTCCATCACATACCAAGGTCAAGGTCACGAGGTCAAAAATTCTGGTATCGTTTGAAAGGACTTACCACAAGGAAAATTATAAATCCCTATCACTTATTATTCAACAGATAAACCCAATGTTAAAGGTTTTTGTGGACAAACAGACCAACAGACAGACCAAAAACTATATTCCGTGGAATATCTTTTTTGTGACAGACAACAACTGTATGACAAAAATCTGTCTTAAATATTGTTTAGCAAAGGAATACATGTATTTCTCAATTTTTATATAATTACTCTATATTTAACTCACCTGAGTTCCAGCTCGAGCTGCTGTGGTAGAAATGTGTTTCTTCAACACCATCTGACATGATAGTTTCTGAAATAAGAATATAAAAGACAAATAGTAATTTAATTGCAATATCTATTCATAACCATTTACAGATAAAGTGCTATGCTGAGCACAGCATGATATGACCAGCATATAAACCACTGAAATTTGAATAAGTGTTTTTACTTTCAACAATAAATGAACAGTTATTCCGGTACTTTGGTCACGTCTCAGACATTTTTTACATATCTCTGGTCTCTTGCTGAGAGTGTAGGACGTTGACAGCCTCTTAACTCCACTCGGAACTGCACCGTTATCATGTATAACAAGCGCATTATGTACCGGAAGAAGATCTTTTGCTGGTTTTTTTAGGATTGCATGGTACCTCAACTTACGAACGTTTTATCTGTGAACACTCTAGAAGTGTGTAGAATATGTGTATAACAATATTGATTGAATTTTCCTTTTAACTTATTACAACGACAAAAGATAAAATCTTAATATCAAAAGAACAGATTTATTTTGAAAATATTTTGATAAATATGTCCAGTGTCTATATGTGTATTCTGATTGGTCTCTATAGCTATCATTTGTCGTGTGCCTTAGTCGATCATTAACTTAAATGAGACTTGCCCCGTGCACCTGCCAGTGACGTCACTAAAAATTTTGAGTGTTTAGGTAAATGTTTTAATCTATCCTTTGATATACTTCTATATTTGTCCATCTACTAATAGTATTACAAACAAAAAAGGCCATCGGTCTAAAAATATTCACTCAGTATATGTTTAGTGCAATCAGAGACATATAGATAGTATCTATATGTCTCTGGTGCAATACACACGTCTCTCCAAGTTCACGTCATTTTCCCCCATTTTAATCAAGTTAACAAGTTAAAAATTGAAAACAGATTCCCACAAAACTTTTCCATCTGTCGAGCTGACATTTGTTTGTTTTGTTTTCTTATTAAGAACGATATGCCATTATAGATGTTATTGAAACGTCTTACTCGATTTACAAATAAGTACAATCTACCACATGAGTTTAATTTTGATAAATTCAATCACACGATTTTAATTTAATGGATAGAAGATGATATTTGATTCGTTCAAAAATACTTTTCAATTCAAATAGACATGTGCAGTAAAATGCGTTGTGTGTGTTCTTTCAAATGCAAATTAGAATAGGTCACGTGCAGTAATTTGCCTGTGAATTATATCAATTGCAAACTTTGGTATATTCCAAAGATCTTGCTCTCTGAATTTTCTGAAACAAACTTGAAACGAACTAAATAAATATTACAAAATTGACAGAGTGCGAGATACGGGGTGTTTATAGAGAAGAGGTTATTTATTTGTGCTATATAAAAAGTGACTTAATTGTTTTTATTATATAAATGTTTTCTCATTATTTTTTACATAATATATATTTGTTACGCATTACCAACGATTTAAGAATAATTTGGTATCGATGGCCAATTATGTACATATTGACATTCGCAAATTCTTTATTTGTATGTCATTTTCCATGTTATGTTGTAGAAAAAAATACAACAATTCCTAAAACACAATGCAAGAGTTTCATCCATTTCTGTTAGTCATGGTAGCAGACTCATATACAAATTATTAGTTTTAAAATAAGTATTACCAACATTTAGAACAAAAATGAAAAAAATGCTATTTTAGAAAAAAAATTCTTTCGGCCCAAGGAACTCAAAAGTATAATTAACTTGTTTAACATAGACAAATGTACAAGTCTGAAAAGATATCAAAACAAAACAAAATATTTGTTCATAATACCTCCCTTCTTAAACTTTGAGAGTATATTCTGAAGAATGTACTTTTTTTTTTTTTTTCAATAACCTGGAGTACTAGATAAATGCTAAAGTAGAGGCTCACATGAGCCAGTATTGCTCACCTGGTGAATTGCTGTATTCATTGTCACCAAAAGACATTATTATTCATACTTTACATCAGTTCACCAGATGTTACAGTTTCTTAGAAGATATCCAAACATAGGTGGACATCTTGGATAAAGTGGAACATAGAAATCACAAATGGAACCACCCAAGAATATTAAACTATAATCCCTGCTGGCAGCCATCTTGAATGAGGTACAAGCATAAAAATCACAAACTTTGAAGGGAGCACCCAAGGACTTTTGTGACCAAGCTTGGTTCCAATTGGCTTGGTAGTTTCAGGAGAAAAGATCTTTGAATGCTTTTCCGATGGGGTCACTATGTCAAACTATGTTCCGTGCTGGGGGCCATTTTGGATGAAATACAAACATAAAAATCACAAACTCTGGAAGATCTTTGAATGCATTTCCCATAGGGATTTGATCAAAATTTTAGTCATGTGACTGATATTTTAAACAGAAAAGGCTAGTCTTTTTCATGGTAAATTTTTGGCTTTTGGTGCATTACTGTGGACGGGGCAAAATACCACTTAACAGTCAATAGCACATTCTTTGAGTAATGTGATTATGTAAGCCAAAATAGTATCCTATGAAATATGATCCATAATGTATCTATAAGATTTATTCTGTCTGGAGATTATTTCACCAGGTGAACAGTAAGTACTTTCCAACTGGAGAATATTTCACCGGACGAGCTATGGAATTTGTTCCTTTGGAACTTATTTCACGGTGGATACTATAAACTGTTACAATTAAAGCTTCAAGCAAAAAAATGGCAAATCAAAAACAATATGAAGCGACTGCCTGAAAGAAGGAGTTAAAACTTCCATACCATGTAAGATTATTTCAATATTTTAACAATTCTATGCCATTATGGAGGAAAAGATGTCCTCTTTTCATTCCACAATGGCCGATTTACTGTAACAATAGAATTAATACAAATAAAAACATAGGTAATCAACGATTACAAAGTTTGCCTCGTTATGGCACATTCACAGAAACCCAATTTGGCCAGGGTGCTCATTTACCATCCCTAATGCATGTATACAAAGGCTAGATGATTCTACCATATACAGAAACCGAGACCTGAATTTGGACATAAACTTGAATGTAAGTCAATCATGCAGAAAATATAGGTCAAAGTGATCTAATTTTGCCTGGATGCTGACCTACCGCCAAAGATGCATGCACATGCAAGGTTAGATGATCATACAATGTACAGTTACTTAGATCTGAACTCGGACGAAAACTTGAATGCAAGGTGATCATGCGGAAAATATAGGCCAAAGTGACCTTATTTTGCCTGGATGCTAACTTACCATCAAAGATGCATGCACATGCAAGGTTAGATGATCCTACCATGTACAGTTACTGAGATATCAACTCGGACCTAAAATTAAATGAAAGCCAGTCAAGCGGAAAAATATATGTCAAAGAGACCTTATTTTCTTGGAGGCAGTGAGATAGCCCAAGATGCATCTGTACACAAAGTTTGATGATCCTACCCTTCATAGTTACAATGTACCAAGATATATACCTAAATGCAGACGTGGTCGCAGAAGAAGACGTGCACGCGGACGTGGTCGCCAGGGGTACTCCAATAGTCCTCCTCAACTTCGTTTAGGCGAACTAAAAATGCCCAGTACAGGTAATGGGACCAAGGCATAACCCTCATGGTTACGTAGTGGACTAAGGGTTACGTAATCGTACAGAGCTGTAATGTAAGTCTGCGCACCTACGGATTCCAAATGCAATTGTCCTGAGCAGAATTAATTACTATGTTCACATTATATATTGTTGGGAAAAAATCTTTCCATCAAAGGTCATCAAACAAAATAACAAACAACAAGACAAGTCAATTTCCTGCACCTATCCCCCTGTTTGTTGACATCGACTGGCTGTATTATAAGTCTGTGCATGTCCCCAAGTAAGTACGGAGAGCATGGATGCTAAAGTGGTGGCTCATATAGACTTCATTATTTTGAAGGTTCAATGAATTAATAAACAAATAACAGCATAATACCATAACAACAAACCAGAATTGACTGTCAAATACTCTGAATAAAACGAAAATGCTGAAAAACAACAGTGATTGTCAATAAAACGATGTATAATCCCCATCTTACATTTAATTTGTCATACACAAAGTCATCAACATCCATGCATGGATTAATGCCATTCAGGTCTTTTAATCTTGGACTTGAAGCACACCCAGGTCATACCTGTCAAGTGACCCATTTTTGTCAGGTGTGACCCAATTTTTTCACTTGTCACCCCATGATGTAGTAACCCGATCAGGTTGTCCAATAACCTAGGAATCTAAGTCATCACCCGTCTTCGCCTGGATTTGAATTTGGTAACGTTTTGTATATTAATATGTGGTTTGGTTCCATTGATTTATTCACTTTTTAACCTTTTTGGAGCCATTTAGGGCTTACTATATGGTGTGAGGTTCCTAACTGTGTTGAAACTGTCGGTGACCCCTAGATGCTTTGTTTTGGGTCGTCTAAACCTGCATATGGGATGTTGTCTCCTTGACATTTACCCCATTACCTTTCTTTTTCATATACATAGCTGTATTTCTGGTTGTGTTTTCGTTTACTTGTCAGCTTTGAATATCGTCTCCTTGGGTTATAATTAAGCCTTAAGGGAGTTTTTCTGCCGTTTAAAGCCTAGTATACACATTGAGTGTACTGAAAATGTCTTGTACTCAATGGAAAAGATCGATTTCTGGACCAGCTATGTGTTCAACAACTCCACAAAACCGAAACACTTTACAAGTGTCATGTCGTGGAATGAAATTCTATTGGGCTGTTGGTTAAATCAAGCAAACTGGTGATGCATAGTTACAAAATAATAATGCAGATAGTAACTAGAGGCTCACATGAGCCTGTATCGCTCACCTGGCGACTGGTTTTATTAATTGTCACCAATAGACCACCCATTCATACTATAAATCAGTTCACCAGATGTTACATTTTCATTCTTGGATGAGGTACAAACTAAAAATCACAAACTTTGGAAGGGATCACCCAAAGACAATTGTAACCAAGTTTGGTTCCAACTGGCTCAGTAGGTTCAGAGGAGAAGACATTTGAATGGCCTATATTAAACTATGTTCCCGGCTGGTGGCCATCTTGAATGAGGTATGAACATAAAAATCACAAACTTTGAAGGGAAACATCTACAGACTATTGTATTTAAGCTTGGTTCCAATTGGCTCAGTGGGTTCAGAGTAGAAGACATCTGAATGCATTTTCCACAGGGTTCCTATGTTAAACTGTGCTCCACGCTGGCAGCCATCTTGGATGAGGTACAAACATAAAAATCACAAACTTTAAAGGTGACCAAGTTTGGTTCAGTTTGACTTGGTAGTTTCAGAGACAAAGATCTTTGAATACATTTCCCATAGGGTCCTATGTTAAACTATGTCCCGTGCTGGCGACCATCTTGGATGAAGTACGAACATAAAAATTACAAACTTTAAAGGGGACCATCCAAAGACTACTGTGACAAAATCTGGTCCCCATTGGCTCAGGGGTTTCAGAGGAGATCTTTGAATGCATTTCCCATAGGGTCCTATGTTAAACTATCTTCCCCGCTGGCGGCCATCTTGGATGATATGCGAACCTGCTGGACATATGTAGAAATTGTAGTTCTGGGAAACCTCAACACTTTTGCAATTCACATTTAACCTTTATCTCAAACAGTTTTTGAAATGAAAGTAAAAACGTTAAAAAATTGTGAAAATTCAAAGAAAAAGCGGCAATATCTCCTATGTAGGTTGTCAGATTTTCTTCAAAATTGCAGGACATGTAGATCTGACTATGCTGACCATTTTTGTTATAAAAACTTCACTTTTATCTTCTACCATTTTCAATATATAAGACTAAAAGTAACGAAAAACTGAATTACGGAAAAGGGGCAATAACTTCAAGACGGGTAAACAGATATTCTTCAAAATTGCAGGCCAGGTAGATCTCATCATGCTGATCATTTTTACTCAGAATTTTGATATCTGTAATGGTTTTTGAGTAATTTGCAAAAAACAGCAATTTACCCCTATGTTCTATTTTTACTAACAGAAGACATGTTGTTTGGTCTACGGTCATGAAAATCACAAACTTGAAAGAGCATACCCTGGTGATGATTCAGGCCAAGTTTGATTAGTATTGGCCCAGTAGTTTCAGAGGAGAAGATCTTTGAATAAAAGTTAAGGGACGGACAGACGACGGACGCCGACTGATGGCAAAAGCTCACATGGCCTTTGGCCAGGTGAGCTAAAAAGTATTGTCAGTAGTTAAAGGGAAAATTCACGATTTTTTACATGTTGGCTTATTTTGTTCCTTGTACATGTTGTAATGAAAAATGCATATAATTCAAGTTTTATTAAAAAATTCACAAAAATAAAGAAGTTATTAAAGAATTTCTATAATATATTTGGACTATAATTGTAGGTTGTGACGTCAAAACCTACTACTGAATCATGGCAAATATCTTTAAAAGTCTGCATCGATACAGATCAGTTTATGTAATTTAAATCGCACAGATGATTTTTGATATGGCCAATAATCAAAAAATAAAAAGGATGTTAATAAACCCAAAAGGAAATTAAATAATGAAATACTTTTGTCTTTATGAATTTATACAATTGAAATGATTTAATTGAAAGCACAAATCCTATTCTGGTATATTAAAGGATGCATTTTATTATTTTGATATACTTAGCTATTTATATTACATAAAAAATTTTTGGTCTCTCTTTTTTTAACTGTCATGTTATTCTTTGATATCAATCGTTCAATAATTAATTTTTGACATTGACAAGCAGCAAGGAATCTTTGATGTCCATGATCTCTCGCACACAGGTGACACATATTTTAACACATGTGTCTCCTCAGGTGTTGTGTAATAATTTCTAAGCCAAATTGCAAATCTTTACATGGTTACATGTAAAATGATTGACGGAAATAACATTAATAGAAACAATATACTGCGGCTATTACTGCACGTTTGTATACAATATGGGATGGGATTTGAAAACATACTTTATGAAAATCTATCTTTTGTTTTTTTCAAAATATAAAAATTGTGATTCAGTTATCAAACTTCATAAGAGATAAGTAAAATATTGAAAAGAAGATGGTTTATAATTGACAATAATGAGTCAAGAAACAAGTAGAACTGTATAAACATGATAAAGTTCGCCCAATGTGTTATCATGGTTATAAATGGGGAAATCTAATAAATGTTATAGTGTTTTTTTTATAAATAGAAATCAAATTAAAAATTTACTGTGTTACTATTCAAATTGAAAACAATGCAAGCATATATATAGACATCATTCACAATGTCGCATAATCTTGAATATATATGCATTTATACGATTGGTGAGCCCAATGGGTCGTATAAAAATAATTTGCCTTGACTTTTATTTACTATTGGTTTTAGGCACCTAAACTCCATTTCATTTTAAAACATAGAAAGCAGCAACAGCCTGCTAAGCTCACCTCGTTGCGCAGCATTGTCACATAATGCACATGTCAGTAAACAGGAATGGACTATAATCATTCTTTATAACAGATTCAGTCATGCATAAATTGTAGTTTACAGATTGTATCCAAAGCATGCATTGTTGTTGTCATCCCAAATTGCATCATACATTACCAATATGGTTGATGTGGGCCATGTCAGTAAGTGGGAATGGACTTTAACCATTCTACCTAACAAAGTCGCTCATGCATAAAATGTAGGTCAGAGACAGCATCTGAAGCATGCATTGTTGTTGTCATCCCTAAATGCATCAAACATACCAGTATGGTTGATGTAGGCCATGTCAGTAAGCGGGAATGGACTTTAACCATTCTACCTAACCAAGTCACTCATGCGTAAAATGTAGGTCAGAGACAGCATCCAAAGCATGCATTGTTGTTGTCATGCCTAAATGCATCATACATACCAATATGGTTGATGTGGGCCATGTCAGTAAGCGGGAATGGACTTTAACCATTCTACCTAACCAAGTCGCTCATGCATAAAATGTAGGTCAGAGACAGCATCCCAACTGCAAGCATGCATTGTTGTTGTCATCCCAAAATGCATCACACATTCCAATATGGTTGATGTGGGCCATGTCAGTAAGCGGGAATGGACTTTAACCATTCTACCTAACCAAGTCGCTCATGCATAAAATGTAGGTCAGAGACAGCATCTCAAGCATGGATTATTGTTGTCATCCCAAAATGCATCATACATTACCAATATGGTTGATGTGGGCCATATCAGTAAGCGGGATAATGAACCTTAACCATTCTACCTAACCAATCACTCATGCATAAAATGTAGGTCAGAGACAGCATCCGAAGCATGCATTGTTGTTGTCATGCCACAATGTATCATACATACCAATATGGTTGATGTGGGCCTTGTGAGTAAGCAGGAATGGACTTTAACCATTCTACCTAACCAAGTCGCTCATGCGTAAAATGTAGGTCAGAGACAGCATCCGAAGCATGCATTGTTGTTTTCATCCCAAAATGCATCATACATACCAATGTCAGTAAGCGGGAATGGACTTTAACCATTTTACCTAACCAAGTGGCTCATGCGTAAAATGTAGGTCAGAGACAGCATCCGAAGCATGCATTCCAGTTGTCATCCCAAAATGCATCAGGAATACCAATATTGTTGATGTGGGCATGTCAGTAAGCAGAAATGGACCTTAACCATTCTTCCGACGCCGACGCTAGGGGTATCACATAAGCCCCCCCTAACTTCTTGAGGTGAGCTAAAAATGTTTTATCTTGAATGATTTCTATTTACTAAATCTGTAATATTGTAAAATTTTATTACTGATCTCAGGAAATTTATATCTACACAAAACCGACAAAAATGTTTCGTGCTAATTGCCTGACACAGAATACATATCTAAAATATGAGAATAGTTTGTCTTTTATGCCTAAACCTGTATTCTTCCCCTCCTGGTTAACAAATACTGTAATTTGGTGTTTTTGTACTTCCACACATGCAAATTGTATTATTTATTGATTATACATATTTATCTTCTCTGTAACTAAGCTTAGTGGATGAGAATAAAAATATTCATATTCATATTCATTAACAAATATTTGCGAATTTGTGGGTCCACTAAAAATATCGTGTTTGTAAAGTCTCAGAAAGAAAAGAATATGAGAAATACACAAAAAGCTTTAAAAATGTAAGGGATATAAGATAGAGAACATGTTAATGATAAAAACCATAAAAAGTAATGTTTTTCTGTGAAAAACATGCCATGTACTAATGATAGTGTACTAAGCACTGCTCGCTATAGTTGAAAAGTATTTGGGCTGTCATCAGAACATTGAGATAAATTGGCAAAGTTTGTGCCTTTCCTGTGTACATCTATTTCCTTTGGTATTCGAAACTAGAGATGTTTTATTTTTCTTCTTCTTTCAATTTCATGCCTCCGAGGTTAGGTAACATCGTGTGATGGATAAATATCTTATGAATCAGAATTTATCCAACTGTTTGCAAGTTTTGTGTATTAGTGTTTGGATGAGAGAGAGGGGGACCAAAGTATAAACCACGCTAATACTTCCTGTCATGGTCACAGGGAAGTGCATGTTTGTTAATTGGAGGTAATAAACAGGTTTGTTGTTTTAATTTTGTTGGACAACAATCTGTCAAGAATTTACCTGTCGGTGTGTATAATTATCCCGGCCAATATTATTTCAATTATTTGTAGAGCAGTCTGCTCGTCAGAACAATGATTCATTATATCTATGGTCAGAATTTCGCATTGCACCTTTTTTGATATTTTCAAACAATTTTTTAAAATAAAAAATGTTGGTTTTGTACTTAGATGCGATCAAAGTATAAAACAAGAGTTGTCAGAAGACAACATAGCTCGCCGGGGATTCCAGTAACCTCAATGCACAATAAATTCGAAAGTAACAGAAAGCTTTCTTCACAAGAATGTCACATATCAAACATAAACACCGTTTCACTAAATTCTAGAAGCAAAGTTCAAGTTTTTGAAAAATTGTCCTCAGGGCAAGGTCAAGGTCAAATACAAATATGGTACCTTTAGAAAGCTCTCATCAAAAGAAAGTCTCATACCAAATATGAAACCCCTACCACTAAACAACTTAATTCTAGAAGCAAAGTTAAAGTTTTTAAAAAATTGCCCTCAGGGCAAGGTCAAGGTCTAAAAGTCTACAAATATGGTACCACAAGAAAGCACTCACCATAAAGAAGTTACATACAAAAGATAACCACCCTACCACTAAAGGCCTACCTTCTAGAGGCAAGGTAAAAGTTTTTTACAAATTGCCCTCAGGGCAAGGTCAAGGTCAAAATGTCTACAAGAAAGCTCTCATCATAAGGAAGTTACATAAGAAATATGAACACCCTACAACTAAAAGCCTACCTTCTAGAGGCAAGGTTAAAGCTTTTAAAAAATTGCCCTCAGGGCAAGGTCAAGGTCAAAATGTCTACAAATATGGTACCACTAAAAAGTACTCATCATAAGGAAGTTACATATCAAATATAAACACACTACCGCTAAAAGCCTACCTTCTATAGTCAAGGTTAAAGTTTTTTAGAAATTGCCCTCAGGGCAAGGTCAAGGTCAAAATGTCTAAAAGTATGGTACCAGAAGAAAGCTCTCATCATAAGGAAGTTACATACCAAATATGAACACCCTACAACTAAAAGCCTACCTTCTAGAGGCAATGTTAAAGTTTTTTAGAAATTGCCCTCAGGGCAAGGTCAAGGTCAAAATGTCCACAAGTATGGTACCAGAAGAAAGCTCTCATCATAAGGAAGCTACATACCAAATATGAACACCTTACCACTAAAAGCCTACCTTCTAGAGGCAAGGTTAAAGTTTTTTGAAAATTGCCCTCAGGGCAAGGTCAAGGTCAAAATGTCTACAAGTATAGTACCAGAAGTAAGCTCTCATCATAAGGAAGTTACATACCAAATATGAACACCCTACCACTAAAAGCCTACCTTCTAGAGGCAAGGTTAAGGTTTTTTAAAAATTGCCCTAGGGGCAAGGTCAAGGTCAAAATGTCTACAAGTATAGTACCAGAAGAAAGCTCTCATCACAAGGAAGTCACATACCAAATATCAACATCCTAGCTCTTCAGGTCTCCATTCCACAAGCCAGGTTAAAGTTTTGCTGACGCCGACGCCGGGGGTTATGACAATAGCTCTCCGGACATTCGTCCCGGCGAGCTAAAAAAACAGGAAAAGTATAAAATACGCTTTTGTCATACAAATCATTTAGTTAGAAAACCGTCTGCTTCACATTGATAAAGAATGTACATGATGGCAACGGTAGGTCACCGTTATTTGGTATCACTAAGGTCATTAATCATATCTTGACAATTTTTATCGAGAGGATGGCAAAATGGCGACCCGCACAACGAAGTCAATCACATCGAAATATCGATCTCATGCACTTATCCTTTGGAATAAAACATAAATATAGATGTACCGGTATACTGGTTCATTTATACAAATGAAAAATATTATCAAAATAAAATTTTTTTGCGAATTTTCCCTTTAAAAGGATGAACACCGATTTTAGGTGGTAAGAATTAAACATTGATCCATTTTGGCATGCAAATATTTGTTTTTGTTTTGAAGGATGTTTGTAAGAATCATAATCAGAAAATGTGAGACAAAGGTATTCATGCACATGAAATTAAACTATGATGTCTGAGAAAGTTTACTAAAGTATAATTAAGTGTGTAAATAATTGCTTGGTAAATGAATAACTGGGGTGCAAAACGTTCGTCACACATTTATAATACAATATTTGGGATGAAAAAAGTTCGTCACGCGTTATGACCTAATTTTTTACCATCCAATGCAGGTCATGACCAGATTTTGGGCCATAAGAGATTGACAGCTGTGACTCAGGAACACCATGAACTCTGGCAGCTTTTCTTATTTGGAGCTTTTTATTTTTCACATTCTGATACGCTTCTTTAAGTTTTTCAACTCTTGGCATTAAAACGTATTGTAATAGGCGGGCGAGTGGCAAAATTGTAGCAAAGGCAACATCAAATAAAACAGTTCTTGTTCAAAGTTGTAATTAATTTTCAGCATCATTTCATGTCTGTATATTATAACATTTCTAGTACGAAGTACATAAAAATCCTCAACTGATCTAAATAAAAACATTACACAGATGTTGGCTTCCTTTATCCTCAGTATTCTCAAAAATAGAACATATAGGCTTCGGCATGGTGGGAGATCGCTTCCAACAAAATTGTTATAAAAATCAGTTGAAGTTTTCTAAAATATTCATTTGTGGAGCATTATTTTTACATGACTTTAGCTCTTGAAAGAATTTCTCTATTGTTGACATTTAACCAGAAATGATAAAAGTAAACTTCCACCATTTTGGCTTTCTACTGTTTATATTAGTAATGTAGACTTGCTTTATAAGAGATATTCGTATTCCAAAATAATTCTTTACTAAAAGACTTCTATATTTGGCTATTCTAAGTACCTTTACAATTCTATTCTTTCCCAAATGAAATATAAATCTATATATTATCTTAATGGCTTGGAACTAGACTTGATTTTTATGCTTTGTTGCTTTTTGACTGGTCAGCTAGGCTGGTCAAATGCGATCTGCCACCATCACGACTTGAGCGTCTTCCATAGGCTTAAGCAACCAATCAGAGATTGTCCTGCTGGCTGACAATTGCCTGACAAATTCCTACTTGGCTGACAACTAGCATAAATGTCACAGAAAAACTTTATTTTGGGTATTTAACTTGACAGCCAGCATAAATAAAGGGCTACGCCGAGCGCAGCATGATACGACCACAGCATGTCGAACACTGAAATTTAAACAATTGTAATTCAAAATGAACGAGGACACAGTAAAATGCTTGATACCGTAATAAAATGGACACAATAAGGAGCTTGAATAAGTGATCCAAAGAAAAAAACCATCGAAATCCAATAAAAAAATAAAGATTCGAAATATTCAGAAAAATTGCAATTTTGGCCCCTTTGACCCCTTGTAGCATGGAAACAGTAAGAGCTATGCCAAATCAATTGACATACAACTGAAAGCTTATATCAAGAGGAATCCAAAGGAAAAAATCCCATCAAAATCTGATGAAAAATAAAAATTTTAGGTAATCTGCAAATTTGCAATTTTGTCCCCATTTA
>MJUU01035970.1:2722-30457 GCA_002080025.1 Modiolus philippinarum
TACAGGCTTTATTATTTTATATTTTGTATGCTCTAATAACAAAGAGTAAGTCATGAAAATATCAGAGAGTTTTTAGACCCTGTACAACCTTAAGGTGGTATGGGGGTCTAAAATTCTGTCAAATAGATTTTTCTTATTTTTTTATGACTTACCCTTTGTTATTAGAGCATTCAAAAAATAAAATAAAAATAAGGGGTCACCGGCCATATTAGAATGAAATATGAAATGTTAAAATCTGCTATTTTGGTTGAAATAATGGGGAAAATTAGCGAATTTTAACAAAATTTTAAATTATTTTAGTTACATCAGATAGAATTTTTTTAAATTTGGTAAATTAATAGCTTATATACTGTCCTTCAATTTCCATGAAAAAAATTTTGCTGCCACCGAACTTATTTTTGAATAAATCGCAAAAACTAATTTTTTTCCTATTATTTCAATACAAATTATCTCTCTTAAATAGAACGGGAGTTAATTGAAAGGTTCAATATTTTGCGTGGTTACTTAATAAATAAAAGTGGCATATTTCATCAAATTTAACTATTATAAGACATTGAAACTGGTTTTGGCAACGTTCCCATCGTGAATTCCATTTTAAGTCTAATGCACAAGAATGATGCGCAATTTTAAACTTCCGTTATACCTTAAAGCCCAGTTGACACTATCAGAGTTTCCATCAAAAACTTGGTAAAGGTTGTCTGATGTCACTATTAATTTTTTTGGGGTTGGTGTTCAAAGAAAAAGTGGGAAAACTTTATTTACAAGGAAAGAAATTGTTCCATTGTCTCAGGCTGAAGATGTGTATTGCATTTTTGCTATGGCTTTTGAGCATATACATGTATGTCATGAACAAAATTGTAGATTAAGAAAAAGATAATCAAGTATAGGAGGCTGGTAAGAAAGACAAAACGGTAACATAAGCTTTGTTAAAAACTTCAATCTTTACGAGGACCAAACAGAGTTCTAAAGTCCTTTCAGAACTTATAATTACATTCGTCTGTAGCAATTTTCTTTTGCATTAGCTGGATGAAAAAATGAAAAAGGGTCAATCAGAGATTGCATTCCCCCCGCTCAACTTTTTTGGACCCATACTAAAGTTTGGTTTTGAAAATGTATATATAGGAATCATCAATATAAATTTAATTTAAAATTATAGATTTTTGCAGTCTTTATATTGAAAACAATGATTCCTAATATAAGGAATTGAAAAAAGGTATGGTTGCTAGGTAGAATTCCAAAAAATAACAGGTCTTTGAGAGTTTCAGGAAATTTACCAAAATTAGAATCAAGTTTTTTTGCAATCTGACATTAGAAAATGATCATCATAACTTTTAGGAATGGAAAAAGATATTTTTGCTAGGTAGAATTCCAAAAAATAACAGGTCTTTAAGACTTTCAGGAAATTTACCAAAATAAGAATCGAAGTTTTTTGCAATCTGACTATTGAAAATTATCACTGATAAAATAAGGCACCAAAAAAGATACGGTTGCTAGGTAAAATTCCAAAAAGGAATGGGTCTTTTTGAGTTTCAGGAAATTTACCAATATAAGAATAATATTTTTGAAGTTTAAGTGGTAATACTAGCTGATGACATTAAATAGTTGGTAAATTATTTGATTTTATGTTAGAATTTCAAAAATTATTGGTCTTTGACATTTTCAGGAAATTTACCAAATTTGGCACCGAAGTCAAAATTCTAAATTCTTATCTTGGATTCCAAAAGCAATTCAAGTTATTCCCAATGAAAATGTAAACCACAGAATTAAAATTATACATAAAGTTCCAGTCATATGCTGATTACTTATTGTTTACCGTTTTTTTGTACCTTAAGGGCATGCCCCTAGGGGTCATACCAAATGTCCGCTATCATTAGCAAATTAGAAAAATATAATGGAACTCATATATAAAGTTCCAGATTCCAAACATAAATACTTCAGAAGATTTCGCATATTACTGGATAACTTGAAATACAATTTTGCTCATTATTCCGCCCTGAGGGCTAATTTCAAAATTCCAAAACCTTCGGCACAGACAACTTTTATAGTGTTACTTATGCCCTTAAAACAAGGTTTCTCCAACTTAAGGTGTAAGAGGAGTTCTAGCTGAATCGTTTTTTTTTCATTTTTTGAACCCCCTAGAGGCCATGCCCTGAGGGGTCATACGAAAATTCCGACACCCTCTGAGAAGTTGCTACATAATATGTGAGTCGATTCCCGGGTTTCAACTTTCTAGCCCAAATAGTCTTGGAGATTTCTTCAATTATTGGATATCGCGAAAATTCTTTTTCGCCCATAATTTGCCCCTAGGGCGTTTGACAGACACTCCGAACCCCTAGCGCACTAGTGCAGATCATACTCTAGTGTGGTGCCAAGTTTCAAATTTCTACCTCTTATAGTTCCAGAGCTATCGGGGAGCACTGCACACATATGTACGTACATACGGACGGACTGCATTACATAATCCCCCCGCTTTCGCTAAGCGGGGGATAATAAAGGGATAAAAAAAAAACCTATAAATACATGGTAAGATAAGCAAAGGGAACAATGCTTTCATTGTTGTTCTTCATTTTGAAGTCACCATGAGGCCTACAACAAAGAGCAAACACTCTTACCTCATAGTAAATTCAAGACTGCCCCTAGCATCGGTTTTGAGTGGAATTCACTTGCTAAATGTTGAACAATGCCACATCCATCCTCTCTTTTGCATACTTTTTGTCATGGATGCTGTGTCGTCAACAAGCATAACATATCAGGCAAAGTACTCTTACAAACACTGTCATCAGTTGCCTGACAAAGGGACCAATAGACAATACAACATATAAACTGTCACTCATTGAAATGTTTGTAAGAAAACTTGGTAAGGGAAATCAGATGTCATTTTATTCCTTTCAGCCTTCGGCCATGTGCTTCTGTTTTGTAAACAAAAATTGCAACATTGCAAAACTCCTCTCTTGTGCAGAAAAAGAAGCCCCCAAGATAAAATAAATAACGCTTTTGAAATTCATGGTATCTCATTTTACTGTACTTATAGCTGAACCAGTCACAACTGTGAAGACAGTTCATACAACACAGTCAACATTACCTACAACAACAATAAAAGTAACATCGACACCGATGCCAACTACAACAACTGCCATGACAACACAACCAACTACAACAACAACTGCCATGACAACACAACCAACTACAGGTATATGTTATGAATCACTTTATTGGCCTGCCGTGTGTGATGCAGATGGTCCTCACTTTTAAAGTAGTTATGGGAGGTTTAAATAGGGCATGTGATTGAAATTAAGCATAATTCATATCCGGTTGACTCCGATATATCAGCGGTTGACCTGGAAATATCGAGCGATTCTCCCGAAGTTTCAAAGGCAATAACTTTTTTTCAAGTTTTCACATTTAATCAAATGGATAAAAATAAACATCTATTGCATTACTTTTTCCAATTAGATATTTAAAACAGAATCATGATTACACAAATTGATAAACTAGACATCAGAAAAATTGTACAAACTAGGTCCATGATATATCCTGCAGAGCTTTGAAGTTTTCACATTATGACATCATAAACACGCCAAGGAATGATAGAATATTTTAACAACCAAAGGTTGCTGCAACATTCAAAATCGGCTTCATTACGAGCAGTTCGGTCAAAATATTCATCCAGTTACAAAAAATTTGCCAATAAAAAACTACAAAGCATGTTTTTGAAGCTGAAAATTGCTGAGAAGATGAGAAGGACATTAATGTCAAATTTCCCACGCAAATTTGGGAGAATTTAAACCCCAGTTCAAGAATTTATAAAAATCTAAAATACAAATTAAAGGATGATAAACAAGTTATCTGGCTTTTGACAGCTGATGTATTGTAAAATATCATCCCACTTGCCAGAATATGTAGATTTGGGCTCGTTTGCTACGCTCACTTGCCCCTGTGCTTCATATTCTGGCTTATGGGTTGATATTTAGGATACATAGCTGCCCAATAACAGGACATAGACCACAATTAATTTCACTATATGTCTTTGTTACAACTTTTCCCAATATTTTCTTGCATGCATATTTTAGGCCTAAATTTTCCCTATACACAGTTAATAACATCCGGTCCAGGTAAAACCTGAAAAGCATGACATATGTTGACCGGCATTTTACTCTGGCATTTGAAATTCAATCCAAGAGGGGTCAATTTTTGGAGCTAATATGTAAATTCATGGCTAATTACACACCTTTGCAGAGGCATGCTGCTGCCAAATTAAATAAGATTCTTCCGCAAGAAAAATATTTTTGTAAACTTCCAAGTATATACTTTAATTTTACTACAATGTTAAACTCCATTACCAAACAAACTCTACCATTATTATTTTTTCAAAAATACTCCTGTTTAATTACATTAGACTACCCTGAAACTGGATGTAGAATTTGTGGTCTATGTCCAACATATACGTCTAACAATTCAAATGTACATCAGCTAGTCAAACTCAGCAAGGTTCATATAAGTTGTTAGCCTTAATTTACCATGCAGTTTAATGAAGGAATTTTGCAGGATATATTCCNACCAAAGGTTGCTGCAACATTCAAAATCGGCTTCATTACGAGCAGTTCGGTCAAAATATTCATCCAGTTACAAAAAATTTGCCAATAAAAAACTACAAAGCATGTTTTTGAAGCTGAAAATTGCTGAGAAGATGAGAAGGACATTAATGTCAAATTTCCCACGCAAATTTGGGAGAATTGAAACCCCAGTTCAAGAATTTATACAAATCTAAAATACAAATTAAAGGATGATAAACAAGTTATTGGGCTTTTGACAGCTGATGTATCGTAAAATATCATCCCACTCGCCAGAATATGTAGATTTGGGCTCGTTTGCTACGCTCACTTGCCCCTGTACTTCATATTCTGGCTTATGGGTTGATATTTAGGATACATAGCTGCCCAATAATATATACGTCTAACAATTCAAATGTACATCAGCTAGTCAAACTCATCAAGGTTCATATAAGTTGTTAGCCTTAATTTACCATGCAGTTTAATGAAGGAATTTTGCAGGATATATTCCCTCCTTCCGTAAGCCGGGATCAACTTCGGGTCAAGTTTTTGTAGGACAGTGTCTTTGATTTTGAAGTTATTCCCCTTCGCTACTTACAACATTACTAGTATGGAATAAATATGACTAACTTGTCAGTCAAATCAAAGATATATAAATAAAAATTCATTTAGGGTTCCAAGTAGTGTTTTATTTTTCTGAGTACCTTTTTAACCCATCAAAATTACGTTTTGTCTTTTTGGTCAGGTATTCCGCATATGGCAAAAAAATTGAAAATGTAGATTTCCCTCTGTGGCGTCTTTGTTGTGACACTGTCCGAGAAGGGAGATAAATGCTACAAAAATAGCTAAATTAATGCATAGTCCCAGCTTACGAAAATAGGGAATTGTATCTAGCACAATACGAAAAATGGCAATATCCTCATGTCCTTTCACATGAGCCCTAATATCCCATTAAACTCCTTTTATAGCCAAATGGTATTTGTAAATTGATAATTCTTATTTAAAGGTTAATTACATGTAAACATTTTCTCATTTCATTATACATTTTGTATTCATTTCATTTCTATGTCATTCATATCACTCATTATCATCATTGTTTATTGAAACTGACTATTGTCCGACAAAAGAAACAGCCTATACTTAACTGCTGTATAGCTATAAATTTACATTTTTTCTCAAAACATAAAAATTATAGGCATTGTTTTTTTTACCTGTTATTCACTTGATAAAACCATGTATGTTTCATTTCTCTGAATACAAACTGAAGATTTCATATTCACTGGATGGAGTAATGATGCTGTCATTTCAGGTATTTGAAAATTTGTTTGTTATGAAAAGTCACTAGGGGTGTATTACACACACCTTATCCTTCTGTTTCTCAGCCTGTCTATTTGTTCATCCTTCTTTTCATCCATTTGTCTGTCAATCTTCTGTTTGTCAACACATTATTTCTGTCACATTTTTCTCAGCATCTTTTTATGGGATCGATTTTAATTTGGTATGCCTCCTCTACAAGGTTAGTTGTATGGAATCTTATATTGTCAGCCCTGTCAGATGTATTATTCGTTTTTTATACGACCGCAAAAATTTTTGCGGTCGTATAATGGTATGGTGCTGTCGTCGTCGGCGTCGGCGTTGTTGTCGTCGTCGTCATTGTCGTCGTTGTCTGTAGACACTTTTGTTTTTGGTCAATAACTTTAGTTTCAGTTGACCAATCCTTATGAAATTTTAACACAATGTTCCTTGGCACAAAAGGAAGGCTTGGCTTAGTTTTGGTCATTGTGGCCCCACCCGTTTTGGGAAAGGGGGCCAAAAAGGGTTAAATTTGACGTTTTAACGTATTTGACTGTAGAATCTTTTTTATTCATCATATTTTGATGGGGTTTCTTTCAGTGTCTTCCTGAGGAAATTTCCAATCAGTAGTATACCAACGAATTTCATGTGGCATGTGCCGTTCATGAGATAAATGGGGCCCAAAGGGGGCAAATTTCAAAAATTTAATTTTTTTATTTTTAGTCCGATTTTGATGCAGTTTTTTGCAGTGGATTCCTTATGAAAAATTTAACATAGCGCTGCACCATTAGATTTTTAATAACTTGTTCCTTTTCCAAGCTACCAGGGGCCCAATGGGGCAAAAATTACAAACATGCAGATTTCCTAAAATTTTTATTTTTCTTCCAATTTCAGTGGGATTTTTTTCTTTAGATTCCTCTCATTGTAGGCTTTAAGAGGTATGACGACAGATTTGGCGTAGCTCTTACCGTTTCCGAGCTATTAGGGGTCAAAAGGGCCAAAATTGCTATTTTTAGAAATATGTAAAATCTTTATTTTACGTCAGATTTTGATGGGATTTTTTTCTTTAGATTCCTCTCATTGTAAGCTTTCAGGGTTATGTCAACAGATTTGAGGTAGCTCTTACTGTTTCCGAGCTATAAGGGGTCAAAGAGGTCAAAATTGCAATCATTAGAAATATGTGAAGTCTATTTTTCATTAGATTTTGATGGGATTTTTATCTTTGGATTGTTCTCTTTTTAAGCTTTCAGTGATATGGCAGTATATTTTACGTTGCTCTTCAGTTTCCAAGCTATAATGGTTCAAAGGGGCCAAATTGCAATACTTCAAAACATGTGAAATCTTTATTTTTCATTGGATTTCAACATGAGTTTTATTCTTTGGATTTCTCTTGATGGTAGTCAACAGAATTTCTTAGCTCTTACAATATCCTAGTAGTAAGGGATTAAAAGAGCTTTTTTCATTTTCACCAGTTTGTGTCCAGTTAATTTCTGTGACAAGGTCCTTATTGTGTCCAGCAAATTACTGTGTCCACATTAATTTTATTTTACACTTGTTCAAATTTCAGTGTTCGACACGCTGCGGTCGTATCATGCTGCGCTCGGCGTAGCCCTTTATTGACAAAATATGGACATATTTATGAAATTTATGGGCGGGGAAAATGGGATACTGATTTTGTGAAATCAACTCCTCCTACAGTTTTCAGCCTACTTTTTTGAAACTTCACAAAATGTTTATATATATATTGAAGATGTGCACCTCCCTTTTTGGAATTATTTTGAAAATTTTTTCCTATTTTTACAGACTTTGGAACTTAGTCATTTTTTTATAAAAATTTTCAACAAAGGGTACCTATTTTGTGAAATCAACTCCTCCTACAGTTTTCAACCTACATTTTTGAAACTTCGCAAAATGTTTCTATATATATTGTAGATGTGCACCTCCTTTTTTGGAATTATTTTGAATTTTTTTCCCTATTTTTACAGACTTTGGAACTTAAACATTTTTTATCGACATTTTCAACCAAGGGTACCTATTTTGTGAAATCAACTCCTCCTACAATTTTCATCTCTGACCTATGAAACTTCACAGAATGTTTCTATATATTTTGAAGATGTGCACCTGATTTTATTGAATTATTTCTAATTTTTTTTTTTTCATATTTTTCCAGACCTTTTAACTTAGCCATGTTTTACCAATATTTTCAACATATCTAATTATTACACAGACCCATTAGGGAACCGATAAAACAACACTTTATAGCTAGAAGCACCAAAACTCAACCCGGCCATTTGAGTCTTTGACCCATTTTTTTCATTTTTTCAAAGACTGACAGGCCCAAAATGTTTTTGGCAACTCTGACAGTGTATACACAATTTAATACATGTAGTAACTTGGTGGTTTTTAGATACTCCTTGTATTTGCCTTTATTATTTCTAAGAAACATAACAACATGTTGGTTCATGCATACAATTAAAAGTTTAACTTTATGAACATGAGGTTTAGTTTTGAAGGACATCCAGTGTTAGTATTGTCGTTTGCCTCCACATCATTAATTATGCAAGGTAGAGTCATCAAAGTGTGCTTACAGAAGCAACTTGGATAGACTGGCATCCTTCAACAAGGTCAGTTACTGTTTTTTTTCCATTTTACTCCACTTTAGTTTATGTATGAGTTCATACCTTATTCACTGTAAAAGATGGGATCATAGAACTTTGATGCATGCATCTTATATCAAATGCCAACATCTTGGCAAAATAGGGCTACTATCACATGATTAGCATTCATTTAAGTATATTTCTGAGTTCATACCTCATTTACCATTTACTATACATGGTAGGCTCATTTTACATTGCATATGCATGATGATACTTCAGCTGCATGGGAGAGTGAAGACACTGTAACTTGTTACCATGTTATTTCATAAAGAATGGAAAAGAATTCTGCTGAAACATTGCTTTCCTATTTCTCATTTCACGAAAATAATGACCTTCCAAAATGATAACATGTGTGATAAAAAAACAGCAGAAAAATGTTTTTTGAAAATAACTGTATACTGCTTACATAAGCTTTCAAATTTTCCTTTATTTAGATTTATATCCAGACGCATGTAAAGAAATTAGGCAGTATAACATTTGACCCTATTTGAAACAAATTTAAGCATCTCTCAACATGGTTCTTGAATGATTCTCTTAAGAAATGTATTCAGATAGTCCAGGTCTAATTCACAATAGACAGCAGAGAAAAAAAATGGGTAATATATATCTTGCTTAGAAATATAAAGACATTTTTGGTTGATGATCCCATCAAAATTTTTATTAGTAGCTATTTTAAACAATGATTAACGTTTGTAAAATGATTTAAAAGTAGATCCTAATGCCTACGGGGAAATACACTGAAAGATTTTTTTTTTCAATTGACACTATATGACTCCAAGAACCAAGTTTTCTAAAATAACCTTCAGAAAGTTGTTTCCAGAATGTTATCATTCAGTCAAAGCTGGTTGCCAATGCAATGGAGACTGTAAAACTTAGTTTAACATTTGACAGTTTATAGAACACATGTAGAAATGCTTGAAAACTCCCCTCTGAAACTGATAATTCAAATGGAAGCAAAGTCCCCTTACAATTCCCTAACAAAATTTTCTGTTAGATCTAGGTCTGTTGCAAAACAGTCATTGGAA
The DNA here is from genome assembly GCA_002080025.1 of Modiolus philippinarum. Classification (NCBI taxonomy): domain Eukaryota; kingdom Metazoa; phylum Mollusca; class Bivalvia; order Mytilida; family Modiolidae; genus Modiolus; species Modiolus philippinarum. The sequence continues at coordinate 12,248 of MJUU01035970.1, forward strand.
ACTTACTTTAACATGAATATCAAAATTGAATGTTTGTTTTTTTATGGATTGTTTTATACAATAAACCAAGAATTTAGATGCAACTTAATGTGAATTTTTTTGTTGTGACAGTGCACCTTGATGTTCACTCAGGTCAACTTTGGCAAGTGTGTTGTTATGTCATTTCCTAGAGTTACAAAGTCACAGGTGACAAAACAACATAAAAGAGAAAATTTGGTATATCACTAGTATCGGCATTTTACATTTCTGCAAATTGGAATTACGTTTCCGGAAAAAAAGCACAATATTGATGATAATTTTGCTACCCTATGAACCAGGTAAATTTCCGAAAATGTAATACATGAAAATTTCCGGAAACGTAAACTTTTAATTTGCGGAAACGTAATAATTAACATTTAAAAAAATTTGCGGAAAAGTAATGCGCCAACCAGTATCTATTTAATAAATTCATATATTTTTGCTTTACTTTGTTTGCAGAGATCAATAATTTGTTTTGTTCATGGGTAAATGTTTACAACTTGTATTTCATTTCAGCTTTTGTTTGTGGAGATAAACAAGTGAATTTTGACTTTTTGGAGATAAAGGATAACATTTTGGTAACACCACAGTACAACTTTACAGTATACAACAATCCAATAGTACGTCGAGAATCTAAAGGGAAGGCCGTATTGGTCCTAAACACCACTGGACAGTATGTAGAACTACCAAACAAAGGCATAGAATGTATACAGGATATGACCAAATGTGAAACAGGATTTACCCTAAGTGTGGAGATTAAATGGTTGGACATGAATTCTACCAATAAAAAGTACATATTTTCTAGTGGTGGTGACAAAGTCAATAACTCTGGGTTAGCCTTGTATTTATGGCATGGGGAACTCTATTGCTCGGCAAAGAAAGATAAATGGATTTGGACAGCAAAACAGAAACTTAATGTCAAAGAAAATGAATGGCATGCTTATCAAGTGTCATGGAATAAACAAGATGGATTCATTGTATTTTTAGATGGACATATCTTTATGAAACATAGTATAAAACTTCCTAACCCAGCTCAGCCTGGTACCTTCCCCCTGCTTATTGCTGCTTCTCCTGGAGAAAATGATACCTCTCTAATGGAGGTACGTAACCTGTACACCTGGACTGCTTCACGAGATGTCCTCATCAACCATACCTGTATTACAGGTGAGAAGTACAGTATATTAGTATATAATATCTTTTGCTTCAAATTTGTTTTCATGAATTAAAAATATTAAAGGATACATACAAGATGTACATGTTACAAAACTGATGACAACTTGGAAATACATGTACAATATATGTTTTTTAGATTGTGATAAAATTGTCAATGGCTTGATAGTTTTGGTTTGTGGTCTTATTGAAGTACTTCGCTTTAGTACATTTTCCCATGAAATTGATGGCAATAATTTAGAAATAACAGTATATTTGAATATTTTAGAGCATCAATGGAAGATTTGTCGGTCAGACATGCAGTTAGCTAATTTTTAGTATTGATTATTCCAATGTAAAGAGTTTCTAGACTAAAAAATATTTATTTTGATAATTTAGATGTACATAAAAAGCAGAATTTGTATATTTACAGAATTTCCTACAGTAGAACCAACAACAGAAATAACAACAGGTATTGTTGTGTAGTCTTAATTAGCTAACTATCTTACATGTGCATAGTTAAAACATTACCATGTGTATCTTGAAGGGAGTCAATTTTATAAATTTTCTAGAAGTGAAAATTGAAAAAAGTAATTTTGAAGAATATTTTGTTTTACTGAAATAAAAAATAATAATTTTGAGAAAAGATGACTAAATGTTGTAAATTGGTAGTCCATTGGGCTTTCAAAAACTGGAAATAAAGAAAAATTTATTTCAGGCCAGTAAATCTCTGCAGGGCTAGTGACTTATGGCATCTGTTAAAATCTTTTTTGTCTTTATGATGATGAAATTAGAGTCAAACCCTATAATTTAGCTACATTTAGAAATGATTCATTTCTTGATAATTGAACATTTGATAATTATTCCCTTTTCAGTATCATGTACCAAAGCACCCTTTATTATACACATATATACACATAACTTGTAAGAAAAGTGGACAAATTTTATGACGTTTTTAAGATGTAGCTCAAATTTTTATGCCTCCAGATCGAGGATGGAGGGGCATATTGTTTTTGTCCTGTCTGTCTGCCTTTCTGTCTGTGCGTCTGAAACTTTAACCTTGGCTATAACTTTTGAACTATATAGAGTAGACTTTTGATACTTGGCATGTGTATAGGTCTAGTCAAGAGGAACATAAATATACAAAAAAAATTAGGTCAGGTCAAAGGTCAAGGTCACAGAGGTAAAAAAGGGGTGAATTTGGCTATTTTCACATATTTGACTGTAGAATCCTTATTATACCCCCGCTCCCCATCGGGGATAGGGGGTATACTGTTTTCAGTCTGTGTGTGCGTGTGTGTGTGGGTCCGTCCATAACACATTTTCGTCGCATTTATCTCAGCAACGGTAAATGGTACAGATCTGAAATTTTGTCACAAGCTTTGTATAATCAGGCCATATTGTGGGATGCATTTTTGGACCAATAAGAATACTACTTCCTGTTAACCGACTTTGGTCAATTTTGACACTTGTAGCATTATAGAGTGAATTTTCGTCAAAGTTTTCTCTGTAATGGTAAATGATACAAAGCTGTAATTTTATCAGAAGCTTTACATGGTCATGCCATATTGTGGGATGCAATTTCTGACCTGTCGGATTACTATTTCCTGTTTACCGACTTGGTCAATTTTGACATTTGTAGCATTATAGAGTGAATTTTCGTCAAAGTTTTCTCTATAATGGTAAATGATACAAAGCTAAAATTTTGTCAGAAGCTATGCATGGTCATGCCATATTGTGGGATGCAATTTCTGACCTGTCGAGATACTACTTCCTGTTTAACGACTTGGTCAATTTTGACACTTGTAGCATTATAGAGTGAATTTTGGTCAAAGTTTTCTCTGTAATGGTAAATGATACAAAGCTGAAATTTTGTCAGAAGCTTTGTATGGTCATGCCATATTGAGGGATGCGTTTTCTGACTTGTCGGAATACTACTTCCTGTTTACCGACTTTGTCAATCTTTTTGCAATTGTGACATAATGGAGTAATTTTTCGTCAAGGAGTTCTCTACATTGTTTTATGTTGCAGCTTTTAAATTTTGTCACAAGCTTTGTATAGTCCAGCGATATAGTGGGATGTGTTTTCAGACCAACAAGACACTACTTCCTGTTTACTGACTTAGTCAATTTTGATGTTCACTTCTGTACTGGGTTCACTCACACACTTGAATTTGCACTTTTTCTCTATGATTCATTGACATGAAGGTATTGGCATGGAGGGGGTATTTCTAGTGAGCTTGGGCTCACAGATCACTTGTTATTTATCGTATTGAGACAGGGTTTGTTTTATGTTATTGCTAATAAAATTGCGCAACTGAAGTATGGCACCAAATTTAGATAGCATTTACCGTTTTTGAGAAACAAGAGGCCCAAAGGGGGACAAATGGAAAAAAAATGAATTTTTCAATTTTTTGTCAGATCTTGATGCAGTATTTTTCTGTAAGTTTCTGAAACCATGTTTAAACAGATACTTTTAACAATTAAAACCCTTTCAATAAACAAGAGGCCCAAAGGGGCTTCATTTGTTTCAGAATAAAGGGGTTAAATTGGGTGTTTTTATGGTAATAAACAACTTTTGAACTATGTAAGATAGACTTTTAATACTTGGCAAGTGTATAGGTCTTGTCAAGAGGAACATAAATATGCAAAAAAATTAGGTCAAAGGTCAAGGTCATAGGGGTCAAAAAGGGGTAAAATTGGGTATTTTCATATATTTTACTGTAGAATCTGGGGCATATGTAGTGTTTCACAAACACATCTTGTTTTGTAATCATACTTGCCAACCTAAAAAAGGGCAGTGGGGGGTCACCTCCCCCATCCAGGTATGAGGTGGGGGGAGATTACGCGTGACGCATACACGCACCTGTTTTTGAAAAAAAAAATCATAACCTTTGAAAATATTTATATATATTGACTGGTCATACCTTACAGAATACATCAATAATACAATAGTGAAAATAGTGATGTCAAGAAAATATGTTCTCACAGATTTTGTAGAAATGTCGAAAGTTCGGACAAGTATGACAAAGAATTTGTCTGAGCCCCGGTCGTTACTTTCATCACAGAGTCAGTGACTGTTATGACTTTGTCCCTTCAAAGGAAGTTCTCAAAAAGGCCAAGAAAGCATGTGTCATCTACAATAACAGTTTGAAATAAAAATCCAGGCAAATTCAGCAGCAATCTTACTATCAGGGCAAAGTTTCGGAAGTAGTTTTGTAAAATGATCTGCAATAGAAAAAGGCAAGTTATGCTATGCAACAAAATTGCTGAAAAGAGTCTCTGACAAAATGACATCTGAGTTTCTTTTTCTTTCCACAAATGTTCCACTGTTAGCTGACTTAGATACAGCAGCCAATGCATCACTGTGAGTGGTTCTTTTTGCATGCCTCTTCACATCATACAACCCCCCTCTTGCAATAGAAATGTTGGACTTGCAAACTTTGCAATAAGCTGCCTCTTCCGAAACATCGCTTTTTTGTAGCCACTGATGTTGAGTTTCCCAAAACGATTGATATTTGCAGTTATATTTCTTTCTTTTTGTTGCAGTAGACACACAGGGCCCAGACAAGACCTCTTTCTACCACGATCGTCCATATCTCAAATGAAATTCAAAATAAATAGTTAAATCAACTCACCAACTAATTGAATAACCCTTTCGGCGATGTTTTGTTTACTTCCGTTTCAATGCGATAAGCGCCATCTAGCGTTGAAAATCTTTCCGAAAACTTCTGGAGTTATCTCTCTTTGGCTGATTTACGTTGGCAGGTCATTTAGCGGGTGCTGAGCGAGATGGGGGGAGAAAATGATGACCTGCGGCAGGAGATCATCTGTGGGGGGAGAAGGGTCAAAATGTCGGGAGGCTCCCCCCAAAAGCGGGAGGGTTGGCAACTATGTGTAATTGAATTTTGATTTTGATTAAAATGCAACAAAAAATTAAAAAGTGGCTATATTTTCTTTATGTAGAATGAATGTACATGTATCCACTTTTCTGTACTTGTAACACCTTGTAATTAACTTGCATGTAGTTTCAGCACTACAACACATGTAGTTCTACACTGATAACATGGCACCAGATATATTGTTGCACATATTTGTTTTATTATTCGTTTTAGTTTGACTTTTCAAGATTAACTACAAAATTCTGAATCAAAGCAAAAGCAAGCAAATAAAAATATATATACAACTCTCCTGGCTTGGAATATGTATTGTGATTATTACTAACTCGGGCGTTATTGCCCTTTGTTCTTCAAAACAGCCCACCCCACCTTAAAGATGGTGTTTTTTTTACGTTTTTCCTGCACAAAACCAGAAGTGGTGCCAAACTGGCTTTTCATTGACCAATAGCTGGGCCTTTAACACTTCTTCAAGTTGTAGAGCTTTGCAATTATGATTGACAGAGAAATATATTGAAAGCCAGTAAAGCCAAAATTGCTCAATATCAATTTTTTCCATTTTATCTAACTGCAGTTTCTTTCTGCATGTTATTATTAATAAAATTTTGATATGTCTCTGATTCTCACTCATTTCTCAACACTACTGAACAAAACTTTAAGCATTTTCACCACTCTTTCCCAAGTGAAATTGTCTACCCTCCCTTAAGTTTGGCGCATTTTTGAGTTTTCGATTTCTGGAGCTCTTGTAACAGCTGTAATTACTACAAAAGTGATCTAAAAAACTACTGCCCGCATAAAAAAATGTAGACATTTGCCATTAAGCTGCAAGTCACACACAAAAGGTATGCAACTGAGATGTATGGAGTGCCATGATACGCATCAAAACAGTCTTTCGTAGCAGAGCAGATATATCCGTCACTGGTAGATAAGGAGTTAATTAAGTGTCAGTTATAAATTAAGCTGACTGCTGAACGTAATGAATGTTAGGTTTTTCACATTCTGTTATGAGTATCCTACTTGATTATTTATTTTTTACTCTAGTGGCATCTACAACAAATTCCAATGGTATCAAAACATACATCTACAATTTTATTGCAATTAGCCACAATATTCTGACAACAACTGCATTTAATCTGACTGTACATGGTAGTGTACATCTGGAGCATCATTCTTTTACGACAATACCTATACTTGTATTAAATGGGACCAATCAGTATGTAGAATTCACCAACAATTCACTCCCTAAATGTATCAGGGACTTGTCTGGTTGTCAATCTGGATTTACCATTAAAATTGATGTCAGTCTTATCAAACTGAATCATGAGCAGAAAACAGTCATATTTTCTTCTGGGAACCAGTTTATGAATGGAACAGGACTGGCTTTATATTTCTACCATGGACATCTGTATGGATACGTCAGTACAAATAAAACATGGAAAGTGGACGTGGATTATAAAGTGGAGGTCAATAAATGGCACACATATCAGATGTCGTGGAGTGTATCACATGGTCTGAAATTGATAATTGATGGCCACCAGGTGGCATACACTACACAGACTACAACCAACACATTTACCACCATCAAACATCACACATTGACGATAGGAAAATTACATGCCACCACCTTCACGACGTACATGAAAATTACAGGATTAAAGATGTGGCATGCTACACATGAAGTGTTGATACAACAAGGACTTTTAACCACAGGTATACAAGCTTGTGTGGCAGCTTTTGGCTTTTCCAATTAAATGCTTTCATTTATGTTACAATCAGTAGAGTAATCAAGTTTTTATAAGTGTAGACTTCTTTAAATTTTTTATATATTCTCTTATATACAGAGAGAAATTATATGTAGTTTTGTATACATAGTTTTGCTGGTTTTTTTTTGGGTTTTCTTTTTAGGGGAGAAACTTTCTCAAATATAATATCCCTTACTTCATATCTTTTAAAGCTACGCTTAATTTCATAAGGTTTGATTATTATTTAAAGTAAAGGTATGGTATTTTGAATAAAGGTATGGTATTTTGAATAAAGGTATGATACTTTGAATTCTTATAATCTATGTCACATTTATGTTCTTATTAACCATAAAAAAAAGACAAAGTTACATTTGAGTTTTAAGTCAAGCATCTTAATTAAGATGAAATTTCAATGCTTAAAAACATCCAAGACAAAACCCTTGTAACATTTCCTTCACTTTGACCCATGGTTTTAATTTCTTGACACTTTGTATTTTCTAGCTGCAGTCCCAACAAGCTCCACAGGCATCAAAACATACAGCTTCAATTTCATAGCTATCAGCCATAATATTTTGACAACGTCGACCTTTAACCTTGTTGTACATGGAAGAACAAAGTTAGAACATGATAATTCTACAACATCCAATCCTGTCCTCCTATTAAATGGGACCAACCAGTATGTAGAATTCACCAACAATTCTCTCCCCACATGTATTGCTGACCTGTCTGGTTGTCAATCCGGGTTTACCATTAAAATTGATGTCAGTCTCATCAAACTGAACCATGAACAGAAAGCAGTCATATTTTCTTCTGGGAACCAGTTTATGAATGGAACAGGGCTAGCTTTATATTTCTACCATGGACATCTGTATGGTTATGTCAGTACAAATAAAACATGGAAAGTGGACGTGGATTATAAAGTGGAGATCAATAAATGGCACACATATCAGATGTCGTGGAGTGTATCACATGGTCTGAAATTGATAATTGATGGCCACCAGGTGGCATACACCACACAAACTACAACAAACACATTTACCGCCATCCAACACCACACATTGACAATAGGAAAATTACATGCCACCTCCTACACGACATACATAAAAATTACAGGATTAAAGATGTGGCATGCTACACATGAAGTGTTGATACTAGAGGGACTATTAACCACAGGTATACAAGCTTGTGTGGCAGCTTTTGGCTTTTCCAATTAAATGCTTTCAATCATATTACAATCAGTAGAGTAATCAAGTTTTATAAGTGTGGACTTCTTTAATTTGTTTGTATATTTTCTTATTTACTTAGAGAAATCATATTGAGTTTTGTATACATAGTTTTACATTTTTTTAAAGAAATTTGCCTTAATATTACATTCCTTACTATATATCTTATAAAGGTACTCTATAATTTCATAAGGTTTTATTACTATTTAAAGCAAAGTATGATATTTTGAATAATAAAAGTATGATATTTTGAATAATAATTAATTTGTACAATCAAAGAGAACTTTAAATACATGTACATGCATTTTTTTTGTTTTGTACTGTAATCAGGTTTGATCTTCGTCAACATTTTTCTTCTAATTAACTCAAAAATAGACAAATTAAGTTATATTTGAGTTTAACAGTCAATCATCTTAATTTAGATGTAATTTCAATGCTGAAAAAACCTTGAGTCAAAATCCTTGTAACTTTTCATTCACTTCTACCAATGGTTTAAAATATCTTGACATTTTGTATTTTCTCTAGCTGCAGTCCCAACAAGCTCCACAGGCATCAAAACATACAGCTTCAATTTTATTGCTATCAGCCATAATATTTTGACAACATCGACATTTAACCTTGTTGTACATGGAAGTACAAAGTTAGAACATGATAATTCTACAATATCCAATCCTGTCCTTGTATTAAATGGGACCAATCAGTATGTGGAATTCACCAACAATTCTCTCCCCACATGTATCGCTGACCTGTCTGGTTGTCAATCTGGGTTTACCATTAAAATTGATGTCAGTCTTATCAAACTGAACCATGAACAGAAAACAGTCATATTTTTTTCTGGGAACCAGTTTATGAATGGAACAGGACTGGCTTTATATTTCTACCGTGGACATCTGTATGGATACATCAGTACAAATAAAACATGGAAAGTGGATGTGGATTATAAAGTGGAAGTCAATAAATGGCACACATATCAGATGTCGTGGAGTGTATCACATGGTTTGACGTTGATAATTGATGGCCACCAGGTGGCATACACCACACAGACTACAACCAACACATTTACTACCATCAAACACCACACATTAACAATAGGAAAATTACATTCTGCCTCCTACTCGACGTACATGAAAATTACAGGATTAACAATGTGGCATGCTACATATGAAGTTTTAATACAACAAGGATTTTTAACCACAGGTATTCAAGCTTGTGTGGCAGCTTTAAGCTTATTTAATAGCTTTCTTTCTTAAGACAGAAATGTCAGTGTAATGTTTTATTTGCCGATGAATAACCAGAAGTTGCCTTCAGATAAATCTTTCATTTTAGAAATTAATAATAACCAGAATAACCAGTATATGTCAATCATAATTGGAATTTTCAGAGAAGCTTTTTATGCTTTTGTAAAATAAATTTTGCCACTTTTACCGATTGATAGCTATGTTTATGCACACAAAAAGTGGTTTGATTTTCTAATTATTAGTGTGTTTTAAGTTAAACATATTATAATGTGTGAAATATCCTGGCTTTCAGAATTACAATGGAGTAGTGCTTTACTGTTATTTCTATACTGTTTGTGTTGTATCTTTTACAGGATTATTGTAGGACTACTCAGAAGGAAATGCTGTCTATTGATCTATATTTCTTGATTATCGTAGGACTCCATATATTTCAGCTGATTTAGAAGAAATGAGATGGATATCTATAAACTTTCAGCAATCTCCATATTTAGTACTTTGCTTTCTTGTTTTCTACATTAGATATTTGTCACTTGTAGCAATTTTAATTTTATAATAGAATCTGTTGTTTTTCCTGTCTTATGTAAAATTTATGTTGGTACAGAAAACACACTATTTGATTTGGTTGTTACTGTGATGATCGCTATTTGCCATCTGTATGTCATCAACATTTGAATATAATTACTTCATTTTAATTACAGATTCTCATTTAAATTCAAAAGATAGAATGTTTCTGCAGAGTACGGTTTAATTTGCTTATAATATGGTGCTTGTGTAGTAATCCTCCTGAGTATATTATAGCTTATTTAGTACATAGGAAATTTCCTTTTTACTTCACTTTTTACATCGCACCTGGTCACATTTTGATAACATCATCTGGTTAATTTAATCCACAATATAGGTAAAGTGTCCATTCATACTGTGAATTAGCTTAATCCTAGTGTGAACATTTTCTTTTTCGTGTTTTAAATTATTTTAAATAATTCTTATTTCAAGAAGAACAAGGAATATTGAATAAGCTTTTATTATTACTTTCCTTCATTTGCTAATTTTAAAATTATGGATTTTATTATAAATTTGATAAGTTTTTATTCACAGCACATAAAGTTAACTTGAGATGAAATAATTTCATTTCACTTTATGCTTTTGTGAATTTCTTCCTTGTTTGGTCATTCATTAAATATACTGTGGAAGTACTTTTATTTGTGGACATCAATGTACGTGATTTTCATGACTATCACTCAACATTTTTTGTGAACTTAAGTTTGTGGTCTCAAATTCTATGAATTGAAACTCCAGGAGAAAATGCATTTTGTTTCACAACTTAAATCCATGGTTTTAGCGAACCGTGATTCCATGAAAATTAAAATCCCATGAACAATAGCTCTTTCACAGTAGTATAGTTATTTACAGATAAGTATTGTTTGTATTACAGCCTCACCAACACCAACAACTGTACCAACCACCACAACCCCAGTTACTATACCTAAGTATGAATGGAGTTTTACCAAAATACCTCATACAACTAATACTGTTGTTGGGTCAAAGTTCAATGCCACACTACATGGAACATTTAAAGTTAATTCTACAGGAATTAATTTCAACAATAATCATCAGTATATTGACCTTGGTGTCCATAACAACTTGTGTTTTGGAAATTTGAGTTTGTGTAACTGTGGACTTACAATTAAGATAACTATTATGTTCACACAACTAGAAGAAAACACTGTGATTATATCTAGTGGTGCTGAGAATTCACAAGGTACAGGGTTAGCGATGGTTTACCGTTATGGACAAGTCCATTGTATTGTGTCCACGGCTACAGATTCATGGTTTGCAACAATAGACAGGATGAAACTAGCATTTATGCATTTCCACCAAGTCATCATATCCTGGTCACCTGTCCATGGGTTAAAGGTCATAGTTAACAATCATGTGATCAGTTCAGTAACAAAGTCGATTAAACATCAGACAATATTATCTTCCACAGAACATATGTACATTGGTAATCCACCATCAATGAATACAACTTCCTTCTGTAACTATTTCATGTCCTCCGTAATTATCTGGCATTGTTGGATTGATAATATTGGTGAAGGGGAGATAACTCCACCTGTTTCTGGTGAGTAAATTATGTTGTCAATTAGTTTTTAAATATTTTTTAATACACCTATCTAATGACTGGTTTACTATAATATACTGATGTCTCGGTCCTTCTGTCTCTCTATTTCATATGTAGGGTAGGGCTCTAAACTTAACTCCAGAACTTAACAATAATAGTTTTTGTGTGGAAATGTATTGCAAAGGATAGGTGTAATCATATTAGTCAAAAATATTTTCAGACCATGTAGGGCTGCTGACACTAATTTTTTGTGTCGCCTGCGGCAAAAGTAGTGGAAAGCGAGACAAACGCGTACAAAGTATGACTATGGCAGTGGCAACAGTGTTAACTTTTACAAAATGCAGGATATTTTGAAAACCCTTTGATGTAGGAACATCATATTTGGTCCATTGGTAGAACTAATCAAGTTCTACGTGACAGACATAAAATCTTGTGACCTTGACCTCAATTGCTTGGTCCAGTGAACATAATAAGTTTCCCTGCTTAAGTCCATTTCTCACTAACTATAAGTGGTAGTTTGATGATATTTAGTATGTAGGTTGGCCTTGGGTAGTACATGACAGTCTGGCATATGACTTTTGCCCTTGACCTCGATTTTATGGTCTAGTGACTATGTTAAGTTTCTCTGTTTAAGTCCATTTCTCAATAGCTATAAATGGTAGGTTGATAGTATTTAGTATTAAGGTTGGACTTGGGTAGTACATGTCAGTCTGGCTATGGTTTTGTCTTTGACCTCAATTTCATGGTGTAGTGAGCATGTTAAATTTCTCAGTATCTGTTTGTGGTAGGTCAATGATATTTTGTATGTTGGTTGATTACAGGTAGTGCATGGCACTGTTCCATATGGCCTGTATTTTATGGTTTAGTGAGCTTGTCTGGTTTCTCATAATATTTTAATGGTAGGTTAATGATATGTTATATGTGGGTCGGTCTTGGGTAGTACATCATGTACATTATGGCCTGCTATATGACTTTTGTCATTCCAATTTCACAGTTTAGTGAGCATGTTCAGTTTCTGATTAGGTCAGTTAGATTTCATATCAATTTAGAGGCCAAGCAGGGACTGGAAAAACATCTATTTGGGTTCACACTTGTCTCAATATTGTCCTTGAAAGAAACCTGTAAAAGTGATTGAAAACTGCAATTTCATCCATTTCGTGCATTTTTGCAATATAGTAGTTTTTAAAATAAATACAATATACAAAAATTGATATTTTTAGGGCCATGCAGTGTTGACAGACACAGTGAACTTATTATATGAATAAATAACCCTGATGATGTTTACCATAATAGAGATAAATCAGTAAAATTGGTCTCTTTGTACAAATAGTGTCAGATAGAAGTTAACTTATTACAATATGTTTGGGAAGCTGTTAGGGGACGACCATTTGATTTTCAAGGGGAGGCTAGGGCGATTTTGTTCATAAAATTTAATTTAAAATTATTTATTTTCATGAAAATTTCGGCCAAATTATTTATTGTCACCAAACATCACATCAAATTATTTATTTGCATATGCAAAGAAAATTTTATTCATCAAATCAAAATTAAATCATTCATTTTCATGACGAGAAGAATTAGCATATGTATTTTCATTGGCACCAAGTTTACAACATCGCCTAAGCTCCCCCCCCCAAAATCAAATGCTCATCCCCTAAATGATTTCATTGATTTCGCTGTATTTGGCATGATATTATATATGGAAGTCTTTGTCGTGGTCAAAAGAATTGTAAGAAAATATTCTGTGATTAGAAATAGTCTTATTTTTTTTTCTTGCTTGAATTTTAACGTAAAAGGTTAATGCTGCATACTGTACCTGCAACATCGCTACCAACAACCCCAGTAAAGACATGCCTACCTACGACTGATTACCTCAGAAATAGTTATGTTTGTAATATTTATTTGTTGTATTTCAGACACAACGCCAGTAGTTACTACAACACCGCTACCAACAACCCCAGTAAAGACACGCCCACCTACCACAGATTCTTGTAGAAATGGTTATGTGTGTAAAGGTACAATATAATGTCATGTCATTCATAAAGGAGGGTGTAATATGTAATTTTGATGAGATGAATATTAAAGAAATTTAATTGATTGATTGATTTAATGTTGTTTCACATCCAGTTATATTTCAGGTATATAAGAATGAGCGAATGAAATAATATATATGGTCGAAATGTCACTTACACGCAAATGACAAAATATAATTCAAAAGACAATCTTTTCTTGCCAAATATTAAGTGAAAAAATGTATTTCTGATTAGCGAATGATCTTTCATTTTCAGTATGTCCCTGTCATACCAATGTAAAACAAATCTTCTATAATTGTCAAAAGCGAAAATTTTCTGTTCAAGGGAGACAATACTATAACCCAACTTATTTTTCTGGATACTTTATTTCGCGTTTTGTCCCTTCTGGTTGAGTTCGCGACTATTTTTGTGATTTTCTATTTTTCATGATGCATTAATATAAGAAATAATAATATATTTGCAACAGTTTATTTTCGGGATATTTTTAAGCTTGCGAAAATAGCGAGAATAAATCTCTCACAAAAATATGTTGGTTTACAGTAAATATGATATGTATTGAACTATTTCAAAGAATAATCTGCAGTGTTGTTGATATTTCAGATGACCTGACAACTCATGGAACTTGGACTTCAATGAAATCAACCAGGCCAACTAAGCCTAAACCAGCTACCAAACCAACTAAACCAAAGCCAACTACCAAACCCACCACTCCAAAACAAACCAAACCAACTAAACCAAAACCCACTACCAAACCAACTACACCAAAACCCACTACCAAACCAACTAAACCAAAACCCACTACCAAACCAACTACACCAAAACCCACTACCAAACCAACTACTAGGCCAACTACACCAAGACCATCTAGACCCAATTATACTGGTCATCCACACCTGACACCAGGTGTTAGTGTAACTGGGAAGCCATACTTCAGCTGTCAGTTTGAGAAATCCAAGCAGCCAAATGTTGAATTCATTGTGTGTCTACAAATTAATAAGAGATGTGAGAAACCAGTTCTTGTTAGAGGAACATACCAGGAAGTTAAATTCACTGCTGAGGAAATTAATGAAAACTTGTTTAGGAAAGAGGTATATGAATTATTGACTGTATATATTTCTTCAAATTTAAACTAGAGCGGCAAGCAAAGACTGACTAATGTCTTTTTTTTTCTTTTTTTTATTTGTTTTCTAATAGTCAGGATTTTACAATTCCCTGTACACTATCAACTGACAAGGATATTCAGGGATTTTATTAAGTTGCTGACAGCTGACTATTAATATTACACATATATAATATATATTCAAATTACAGTAAGAGTTTTTACATCAATTAGATTGGAATTCAAACAAGAATAAAAACCAAGATAGATATTTTCTCATTCTGTCTCATAATCATTCATCTTTTATTCATTACATGCATATATGGGAACAACATTGTAAAATCTATTTAGCTGCCGTTGAAGTACATGTAAATTTATCCTATAGAAATTATGGTAACATAAATATAAAGATATCAAAATCTGTTAAAAATAATATTCAGAGATGACCAAAAAGTATCAAACTTGGGAAAAGTGTCATGGCTTTTGAATTTAGTTGTTGAAAGTATTAAGACCAAATAGAAAAAAATCCAGATCATAGGTGCTCGAATTAATCATGTGAACAAGTTATTCTGAAAGTTTAGTTTGAATATGACTTACAATTATGATGGAGTTGCAAAGTAATAAATGAACTTTGGTCTATGAACCTCTTAAATCAGTAAAAAAAATTCAAGTATTAGGTGCATCAATTGATCCTGTAAACAGGATATCTTGGAAGTTTGGTTTCAATCAGACTTAAAATATGAAATTGTAGCAAAATGAGCTATTTTATACAAGAAAACCTTTTGAAACCAAACATAATTTTAAGGACTATTTTTTATCAATTTCCATATTTATGAACTAGTGTAAACCAAACAACTATCTAAATCAAACAATATTTTCAGACCTGCAGACAGGTTTCAGATTCTGTACAGATTTTTCAGACAATGTTTACACCTGCACACATATTCTTCCCACATTTTGTGACAATGTATATATCTCTATGGTGACTTCAAGATGATGAACAGCTCCATTGCTTTATTTTACCATGTATTTGTAGAGACTTGGTCTCATGTACATTTACTCCATGGCCCTTCATTGTTTATCTCTATACATAGATTATAATATTGTTTACATCTCTACAAATTATAATGAATTGTCGACAGCACTATAAATATTTGTATATTTTCTTTTCAGATAACCTGCACCATACAAGCTAGGTTCAAAGGTCAAACTCTTGTCACAGCCATTAAGACAAGTAACAAAATCATACCAGATATAAAGGTAAATTCATTATGGTTTTTTATTCCTCCACACAAAGTGGTATTATATGATACCCTCATTTGTTTATCCTTTCGCCTGTCCATCCAGCTGTCCCAAAATGTTTTTGCCTGATAAATTTTGAGAAAATTAGATACTGTTTTCAAACAATATAAGTGAGTTGTTTGCCACAAAACTTTGGGAAAGTTTAATTAGTTTCGAGTTCTGTTGTTATGCTCTGAAACTTGAAATTTTTTCCATATTATGTAATGCTCCTGTTCTGTTTTTTGTCTCTAGATCAAGGATTTGGGCATAGTGTTTTTGTCCTGTCTGTATGTCTCTATGCAACAGAAACTTTAATCTTTGCTATAATTGTTGAATTATGTATGCTAGACTTTTCATGCTTAGCAAGTGTACAGGTTTAGTCAAAAGGAAAAAACAGGCAAAAAGAAAAGCAAGATTAGGTCAAAGGTCAAGGTCACAGAGGTCATAATTTATTTTTTGCTCAGGGCATATGTAGTGTTTCATAAGCACATCTTGTTACTATTTTGAATTGAGTAAAAATGGATCTGATTTTTCTTTCATTTTTTTAGATTTAAATGAAATTATTATGCGTATAAATGGCTTGCAAAGGTTTCTTGATCCTGTGTATTCTTGAATGATGTCTGTGTGTATTAGTTTTAAGGCATCATTCTCATTTTATACACCCCTTTAAAAGGTGCTGATATTTTGCAGTCTTTGATAATTATCCATTATTATTTATAATATGTCAATTTATTGTTCTGTTTATTGGAAGTTTTCAAGCTGGATTCAAGTAAAAGATCTTGTCAAAAAAAGAATTACAAAACCATACAACAGTAAAGTCTTGCTTATTTTGTTTGCTTTTGTTTAATTATTGCCTCACCTGCAAAGAAAGTTGCGGAAAGCAAGACATAGTCATGCAAAGTATGACGACAGTGATGGCAACAGCGTTAACTTTTGCTAAATACAGGATATTTTGAAAACCCTTTGATGTAGGAACATTATATTTGGTCCAGTGGTAGTACTAATCAAGTGCTACCTGACCGACATAAAGTCATGTGACCTTGTCCTCAATTGCACGGTCCATTGACCATGTTAAGTTTCTCTGCTTAAGTCCATTTCTCAATAAATAGAAGTGGTAGATTGATAATATTATGTACGTAGGTTGGTCGTGGGTATTACATGTCAGTCTGGCAGGTGACTTTCATCCTTGACCTCAATTTCACGATCTAGTGGCCACTTTCAGTTTCTCTGCTTAAGTCCATTTCTCAATAACTAGAAGTGGTAGGTTGATAATATTTGGTATGTAGTTTGGTCTTGGGTAGTACATGTCAGTCTGGCAGGTGACTTTTGTCCTTGACATCAATTTCATGGTCTAGTATGCATGTTCAGTTTTCTGATTAGTTCACTTAGATTTCACATCAATTTAGAGGCCAAGCAGGGAGGGGCGAGACCTTTATTAAGGTCCTCACTTGTTTTTTTTAGACATTTTAGTTTTTGTCCAATTCAGTGTATTTTTATAGGAAAATTCAATAGCAGTTTAGAAGCCAAAATTACTCATAATTTCATAAGCACAATTAATTCTGTATATTTTATTACTCATGATTTTTATATTTTAAAGATCATTGAAGAATTTTTATATCAAATCTCCATATTGTTCTGTATTTCCACTTTAAACAAACAGTAATTTCTGTAATGCTCACCCCATGTAACAACAGTGGTATTAAATTTATTTCTTATGAAAACAGGAATTTGTGATCTATTTGATAAGGAAGTATTGGTGATGAGTTTTACTATCTGTTCAGTTGTACATTTTTCTGCTCTGAAGGGCATAAATTTATACCGGTAAGTGTTCATATAATAACAGAAACATTGATAGTTTGTGTCTTTGGTTAATGAATAGTTAAGGTAAATGTATTTATCCCCGGCTTGTGATGAATGCCAACTTTTGATTGGATGGCAGCCAATTGGTACAAATCCCATGCACCCGTATTGTTGTTAAGAATGTTGCTAGCGCCAGTGCCATGGAATTCCTTTGTGATAACGTCACATATTCTATGACGTTAGAAAGTAAAAACTGGCGCCAAAAACTTTATAACCTCAAGAAATCATCAACCCAAAATCAAATCTTTTAAAACAGCAAAGTCTGAGGTTGGTACCTTAGGTACCATCCTCGACATGGAAAGTGGGGCATTTTCTGCATATTTATCATACTTGTTTTATTGTGCAACACAGATGTCGTTGAAATTTCTTACAGATTTACTTCCATTGATATGCTTTTTCGGTGCAATAAAAGACAAAGCTGGGGATAAATCTGTTACCTACGTTTGTACCTGTAGGCACTGAGATTGTACCACCCTTCAGCACCACTGTACAGCCTTCGGCTACACCTCAGGCTGCACAGAAGTGCTTCAGGGTGGTACAATCTCAATGCCTA